>OMLP01003104.1:16873-28144 GCA_900302685.1 Spondyliosoma cantharus | reverse complement strand
CCTCCATCTTTCTGCTAAGAAGCGCTCTGCCATAAAGAACTATTTAAAGCATGGCACACACTCGCATCTTAGAAGTGGGTCAAAAAGATGGAATGAAGACGAGGAATTAAATCCATATTTAAATGTAATATGAACATTTGGATCCTTTCATCAGGGCTGTTAGCGTTGATTGATTTGCATGCAGCAAACCAAAATTAAGATTATCTTTGATTTTGCTCCATCTTAACTAATGTGTGGGTTCAGAGATTATCGACATTATTTAGTGTGGGCATGTCACTCATTGTCTCTCCCGTGTTTTCACTTACAGACAGTCCATTCAGGCGGAAACTGGAAAGTGCAATTCAGTCTAGTCTGGTTGACACAAACAGCTCGCAAAATTCAAGCGGTGAGCGCCGAGTATCTTATTTTATGTGGATGTGTGTGTATTTGTGTGGAAATGTATCATTTCTGCTTGAACGGTGGAACGTATTTTCAGTTCAGCTGGCCTGAAAATTGAGATGGGGTGGTAGAGGATGTAAAGAGGTTTGTTTGACCTACCTTGCAACAATTGTTACTATATAAAACTCAACTGTAAAAGGTCTAATATTATTCTTCCCCATAGTCAGACCATGAAAATACAGACCCTGTTTAATAGCTTGTTGGATCATTATTGGCTCTGATGACAGCTGGCAGTGGGGCCGGGCAATGTATTGATATTTTATACGTGATGTGATACGAGACTAGATATTGTCTTCATGATATGTGTCTTTTTCTGGTTTTAAAGGCTGCAGTACAGAAAAGTGATGCAATTTTCTGAACTTACAGAACTTTATAATACTTGCCTCTACCCACTTCATCATTATATCCATATTAGGGATGAAAATCAAAAATCTCATTGTGTTAGTACCAAAAGCAATCCTCTTTAAAATTGTGGCAATGTCAATATTGAGGTATTTGGGAAAAGAAACACAATATTTGATATTGTCGCCTGGTCCTAGCATTTATGATGTATATTGTGTATTGTAATGACACCTAAAACTATCATAACAATATTCTAAGACCATATCACACAGCCCTACATGGCTGTGATCTAAAAATAGACTTGTAATTAAAGGCCCAGAAAACGTACATTCTTAATCAGTCTCTCACTGTGAGCAATGCTGGCCTACATGAAACGCAAAATTGTCTGCAAAAGTTCCAAAAGTTTTGGTTGTTTCTCATCACGGACAGTTTTCTCTGTACTTCTCTCACTGCTTTTAAGTGGTTTGGCCGGTGATGTCACATATATCTGTGCACCGATTGGTAATGTTTGAATCAGAATCTGATGACTGTGTGTCATTGGGGTGCTTTTTTTGCCAGGCCACTGCCAGTGAAACCTGACCGAACTACACCCACTAAAAACACAATATACCTATGAATGGTTGTATTTTTCAAACTTTTAATACTCATTAAGCAATGAATATTTAATGTGATATGGAAAATTTCAGATTTAAGACTTCAGTGCCTCACTTAACTACTAATAGTTAATGTGTGCTCCTCTCTGCAAGTCTGCTGTTAGACACTTAATCCAGCAAACATGTGACACTTGGTACTTGTCACATCACTCTTGCTTAATTTCTCAAGTTAAACTACTACCTGGCAAGCAATTTGATTTAAAATTGGAAATGGAAAAAAATAAACTCCACAGTGTTGATCAGTCTCAAACCAGCTCTCTTGGCATACAATATGAAGAACCTGTCTTTCAAGTTTAGTAGGTCGCACTTCTAGCTTTTCCTCAGTAAATGTGGCAGTAAATGCCTTTGTCTGCTTCTTTTTTAATGAAATGAATGACAGAAAAAAGGAATGGGCTGTACACTTTTTCCTCTACGGGTGTGGTTCTAATGTTTTGATCAGAGTGTGTATACGGTGCATGTGGTGACTTGTTAATAAAGGTTTTTTTTTGTAATGGGCCTTAATCTTTTTAGCACCCATCTGACACTTTGGAAGAAAAAGTATTTTGCCTGTAATAAATGCAGCATATTAAATTAATCGTATAGTCACTGATCATTTGTGTCATTATAGTCTGAATCAAATTGTAGAAATAAACATTAAATGCTCTTAGATTGGAAATGATGCCTTGTTTTTGAAATAACACTTAACACTAAAGGCACGGTCTAAATAAAGAAGGGAATAGAATGAGAAAGGCCCACCTTGTTTAGTTTTAACTCCTCTCTTACCTCTTGTCCACAGGAACTGCGAGCCCTCTGGTGGCCACCTCATTCTCTACAACCCAGAGTAAGTCCAACCCCACCTTCCTGCTCATAAAGGAAAATATGCACGCTCCCTCCTTCTCATTTCACCTTTTTTTTCCTTGTCTGCTTCAGTTTTTGTTAATCTGTCACTGTTTGGTGCAATAATCCATTGTGATTATACAGATTTTCTGTAGTTGGCTTCATTATCACCGGGGAATGTCTGATCAGGATTGTTAACATTGGTCTTAACGTACGTTTGCATTGTGTTTAGACTCAGTCGTGTCCTGTAATGATCCAACACTAAGCTGTCTCATACTGTTGCAAGGAACAAAGATTGCTGGAAAAGCGGTTACATTTTTTACAATGTTTTTAATTAAAGGTGTAGACATTTGTTTATTATATTTCTTTTTTATTAGATACGATACAGTAGGAACAGACAGAAATGTGAGGAGAGATAAAGAGTTTGAAAGACATGCAACAAAGGCCTCTGGTTGATTCAGATCAGGGACATTGTGATTAAGCCCCACAAGGATGCCCCAACATACAACTTTTAAACAATTATTTGCAAAGTAACAAAGAAATGCTGCAGCAAATTGAGTCACTTTGTCGAGACAAAAAGACTTTTATAGCTGCTGATCTGGTATAAGATAAGGGACCATAAAGGCAATAGAGGCTAGTAGATGGACAGATGCACAGTGTATTTATTTTGTACTCTGGCAAAGAGTCAACGCTCTTCTGGGCCTTGTGATTTTTTAGAACCCTACACTTGTGGTGCCTGTGGCATCCAGTTCCAGTTCTACAACAACCTGCTGGAGCACATGCAGTCCCACGCTGGTGAGTCCACGACTACAGATGCATGTTGAGTTCAACAGAGAAAACGAATACAGAATGTGAACACACCCTCAGTGGCTGCAGTGCATGTCAAAGTCCGTAAGATCCCACGTAACAATTAATTGTTTATTGAGGTGCAGCCATTAAATTTATTGCACACAAGATTAAGCACAAAGAATATATAAGGGTTGTTGGAGATCTGGTTCTGAGGCTGCTGGATACAGTTGTTATGTTTTGTTGCAACAGCAGTAGAGGCATAGTATTATTGTTTTTTTTTTTTTAAATCATATTTAATAATCATTAACCAATTAAAATATCCAAAAGAAAAAAACAATTCCAATCTAAATCAACCACAGCTGAAAGTCATGACAAAATGATGTCATCCTTCAAACAAAAATATACATTTTACAACGGTATGAAATGGAGAATGGCAAAAACCCATGTGTGAGAAGCTGTAACCACCTAATATATGGTATTTCCACTTGACAAATGACCTCAGGGCAGTTTATCCTCTTATGCATGAATCATGTTGCCTGTCCTTGCATGCAGTTAAAATTAAACATTTATTATTTGGGCAGTCTTAAAATACTGTTATCCAGGCTTGACTATGAAAACAAAAACTATTTACACTAGTTGATGATTTATGATAATGTTTTGCTGTCTGGCTAATGCTGGGAGACTGACTTCATTTAATGACACACCCTGCAAGATTAGTAGCTGATCTCTTGACTCAGGAAATTTGTTTTGTCAGCTTGCATAGCTCGTTTTAAAGGCACACTTTGTTAATGACAGGATCACTGATGTATTTTTGTCTTTTTCTTTTGCTACCAGTGATTATTTGTTTAATTTTCTGTCATAATTGTATTCTTTACTTCTCTCTCCACTGGAAACACCTAACAGACACTATCCATTGAAACCGTACAATGTTATCGCTGCTACCTGATGTCCCATCTCTGTTTCTCCCCAGCGGACAACGAGAACCACACCAAAGGGGACTCTCCCAAAACCTCCTCAGCCTCCGGTCCTCAAGAGCAGCTTTGGAGAGGTTCTCAGGCTCAGGCTCAAGCTCAGGCCCAGGTCCAGGTCCAGGCCCAGGCCCAGGCCCAGGCTCTTTCCTCAGTTAAGCTACAAATCCAGCCTCAAAATATCTCCCAGAGAAACCACACTCTCAGCCGTAAGTACTGCTATCAGTATTGCCATCAAGGTTATTTCACATATTCTTGAGAATTTCTCTTTTTACAGTATACAGAGCTCATATGCCATTTGAGTCTATGTATTCTGTATTAGAAAATAGTCAGAATGGATAAATATTCTACATGGCTGATGATTTCTCCTTAAATTCAAAGTCTGATCTGTAGACATCTCTGATTCCTTTTTTCCGTTTTCATTCTTAGATACCATGTGTTTTCCGCCAATATGTCAAATAAAAAAAAAAAACATTAACACTAATTATCTTTATGTTTTGCTCTGCCTTCTTACCCATCCATCTGCTGTCTGTGCTGGCAGAGAGTAACGGACTACCTGAGAAGGAGCGACAGCAGGTGGCTGAGCGCCTCTTACGGGTAATGTGTTCAGATCTGAGCATGCTAAATGTGCTGAATAGCAAGGACTTCCTGAAGTTGGCACAGACCCTAGTGGATACCGGTGCTCGTCACGGTGCCTACTCCACCCGCGATGCTTTTGGCAACATGAGTGCCTTGGCAATGCGCCAGCTGCCCCGCATGTACAACCAAGTCAAAGTCAAAGTCACGTGCGCCCTGGGCTCCAATGCTTCACTTGGCATCGCCGTCACTTGCCACTCCCAGACAGCAGGCCCAGATGCTTGCTACGTTCTAACAGCCTACCAGGTGGAGGGCTCAAGACTGAAGCGCTACGTGCTTGGTGTGAGGGAGGCAGAGCTGAGGGAAGGGCCTGAGCAGATTCACCACTGGGTGCAGAATGTGCTGTCTGAGTTTGTGATGTCAGATATCCGCACCGTGTATGTCTCAGAGCCCAGGGTTTGGGCAGCAGGATTTTCAGGATCGCCTCTCGGTGGCGGCGGCGGCCGGGGCAGGATATGCTTGCGATGCGCAGGGTGCTCACTCGGTGCAGTTGTCCAGGCAGTTCTTGGGAAACGCAGCCTCCAAGCTCGAGGTCTTCACGAGTTGGCCGAGCTTCTCTCAACGTGCAGGGAAATCGCCTCCTCCTCCACGCTGGCACTTCGTGAGGACCAGTGCACCAACACGTCCGCAAGCACAACCGAGGAAGGTACACAGGGCAGTGCTGCACAATGCCCCACCCCTCCATGCTGGGATCGCATGGCTGAATCTCTTCTGCAGGTCCATGCCCACTTTGAACAGATTTGTGAGGCGTATGGACGCAGCAAGTCCACGGCTCCAGTCCTCCAGGGTCTCAACAAGCATCTGCTGGGGACGCTGGCTTGTCTGCTGGCACCTCTACGCCTGGCAGCGCTGGAACTGAGCAGCCAGAGGAGACCAACCTTACAGCAGGTGCTGCCTGTCTACCTGCGCTTAGAGAAGTTCTTCACGTCCAAAGCTGGAGAGGCTGGAACCGGCACGGCTAGCAAACTCTGCCACTACTTCCTAGAAGCACTCAAGGAGAACTTCAAGGTACTGAGCTGGTATTGCTTTGATTAAGTTATTTAAATGAACATTTAGCTGTCAGAGTTATAGGACTTATATTACCTAGAGCTAGGTATTGTTGAAATCTACCAATCTTGTTGCCAATAAGAGGTTCAGTGCTGTTGTATAAGCAGCTGTACTGCAATTTTAAAGATTTCAGCCAGTAACTGATTGAGTAAACAAAATTGAACATTTGATGGCAATTTTCATAACCTGACAGTTGGTATGATTGGTACCAAAAACGTATTGTGGTTCAGTACACAGGTCCAGTTAAGAGATATTTGATATGTGATGGATGCATGGATTTAGGAAGAACTGACAGTCGTTGAAACGTTCTTGTTTATAGGTTGAACGAGCTCACCAGGTAGCCATGGTCCTGGACCCACAGCTCAAGCTACGTTCAGTGCCAGCCTACCAGCATGAAGACATAATCTCTCGTGCTTGTGAAATGGCCGCCGACTCCAGGGATGGAGGTATTACTGGTGGCGGAGTTTCAGGTGGTGACGACCGGGACACCGACGGCCCACCAACCCCTAAAATAAGCCGCATAGAGGGAGGGGGAAACAACGGCGGCACCTCAAGGGGGACCAGCTCGGTGTCAGGTAATGACGACAGTCAGAGCCAAGTCAGACAAGAGATTTTTCAATACTTGGCTGAGCCTCTTCTCCAAGGCACACCTGACCTCTTCCAGTACTGGAGCTCAGCAGTGAGCGATAAGTTTCCCAAGCTTGCTCGCTTGGCACTGTGGCTCCTTGCTGTGCCTGCTGTGGGCATACGCAGCGAGTGTGTGACTGTGTGCGAGCAGAGCCTGGCCATGAAGAGGAAGCAGCAGGTCACCGCCGAGGAGATGAACAAACTCATTTTCCTTCGCGCCAACATGGGCTAGAAGAGAAACCTAATCAACCCTAACCAACCAAACCTTCACCTCCAACCAATGACTTAAGACTATTATTTATATACTGTAGGTTTAGACCAACTGTAAACTTAAATGTGTATGGACATTAAATACTTCTCAAGACAAATATTTACAGGAAACTCACATTGTACAGGTTGCAAACACCCATAAAACAATACGGCTTATTACATATTTTATACAGAGAAAAGGACTGTTGTTAAGTACTGTGGACAAAATGTAGGGGTGGAACGGTAACTCTCAAAAGATTGTCCTGTTTGGTACGCCACCCTCGGTATGGGCTGCACACTTAAGCAGGACGAGTCTCAGTCGCATCACGGCCAGTGATTTGAATTAATCCAGCCTAATGACTGAACTGCTAGGCTACAATGCTGTTATTCTCACTGGACGGCAACATTTTCAGGTAAAGTCAGCTTTCACTGCTTGAAACTACTGTCATAGACCTCTGAAAAGAATCCTACTAGATTATCAAAGATGTCCGAGAGGAATATTTAATTTCACTTAATTGTTATTATACAGGAAACAGATTAAAAGTAAACAGGCGGCTGTTGAGGCAGTTAGTAGCATGTACAGTATGTCGGAAGTTGATTATTTCCATTGGTGTGTGACAAGAAATTCAAGTGGTGAATCCTCACTGCCATTGCACCTCTGACAATTAAGTGTAGTAGGTTTATGATTTGCTTTCCTGCATCAATGAAATTTTATATTTTGCAGCATAATCAGCCACAGGAGATCGTTGGGTTAACTGAGCGTAAAATCATTGCAGCAAAATTGACATCTGCTTCAGTGGCCTAAAAAAATTGTAGCTGTGGATAATTTGCTTGCACTGGGCTGCATGCATATTTCATTCCAAAGGGTGAAAAACAGCTGATAAAACATTAATGACAATATGATGCTCTCCTTTTTGTTTATGTTAAAATTGATGGGGAAAAAAAAAAGGTCATCCAATGGTTTGCCTTTCCAGATTCAAATCAATGGGTCTTGATGCTAGAAAATGCAAATCAAATGGTTAGATTTGCACAAAGGGGTATCATGAGGTTAATTTGAAAAACAAAATCAAGCTTTCGGTTGAGCTTTGTTAACACAATGTGTTTCTCCTTCCATATACAAAGAGGACAGCATCATATCTAGTATCTTTGATTTCATTCAGCCTCACTATACCGCAGCTGGATTGCACCGCCAGGAAATTAAATAACGTGCTGGATAAATACATCCTGCATTATCCTTTAATACCTGATGGTACAACCCAGCTTGTAGGTCAATAACTACACAATAATGAAATCTCTACGCCATTTTGTCTGCTAGTTTTCCAGTGCGGGTAATACAGGAAAGTCACATCAGTCAGCTCTGTGAAAAGAGACACCTACAGTCGGCTATATGTTGCCCTCAGATAAGCAGCAGTAATGTTATTAGCCATCAGTTTGGTAAGCTCATAGGCAAGGATTTAATTCATATTGCATAAATCCTTGTGTGGTTGCCCACTAAGAGTGTGTGTGTGTGTATGTATGTGTGTGTATTATTTTTGTTTAGAACTTATTTAGTAAAGACTCGTTCATAGGAAAGTTACTATTATTTTATTTATTCCTCTTTCCTCATTTATCATTCCAGTATAACCATTGTCTTCCTTATGTAAGCTACAACATTTTTCCATTTTCAAGGCAATAAGCTTTATCTTAGGGCATAGTTTCCAACTCTCTGCTACAGAAATGACTGTTCCCATGACGCTTCAACACTTAATTATTGATGATAAATTATTTTCTGTTTTTGTGAAATCAACGGGATTTTCTCAGGAATGAGTGCACCCGCGCAGGCACCGCCACTTTTTTCTCCTCACTGTACCGAAAAAAACACACACACACACACCAAACTGTGACCTCAATGCCGAGGTATGTGCTGAACCGTGACTTTTGTGAAACGTTCCACCCCGAGCACAGTTAGTGCCATTTGCAACAAACGAAGAAAAAACAAACGAGAAAAAAAAAAATGGATCACTGAGGGTTTATTTTTTTCAAGATGAAGCGAATTCTGCCAGTACATTCACTAAAGTCGACGCATACATGCATACTAATGAAGTCAAGTTATTTATTTTTTTATGAATTCTACTATACATTTACTCAAGCTGATACCTCCTCAAATGACTTGGATGAATGGAAGTTATACTGTAAAATTTGTTTGTTGCCTTTGGTACTAATTAGTCAAGTACTAGTTTGTCATCTCTGTTTTTGGGCCTTAAGTCTCTTTCATGCGACCACCTTAAACCCTTCAGTAAGAACCAACATCATGCCTTTCTTTGCTAGTCAATGGCCTTCTTTTCACCATCTTTTTCTTTTCTCTCTCACTCAAATAGACTCAAAGGGACTTATGGCTGATGGTCGGAAACACTGTCCTCTAGTGGACTGTTTGAATATCATGGAAAACTGTGTTATTTGACAAGTAGCTTTATTCCAAAGTTCCCACTTTTTTTTTTTTATTTTATTTTTAGAAGAGGTTGAGTTGAACACACATGCTTTTTGGAATCACTTCTTGTTTTCTACAACAAGTCAGGAATAATTTTAACAATAACACACCCAAGCACAAGGTCCACTGTATAAACTTATACTGAAAAAGAACTCAGCAGTAGATTACAAACCACATTAGCAGGGTCATACCAGAGCAGGTAGATGTACTTATACTCATAACGTGGTATGAGACTCTCATTTGTATTTCTTTTACGATAATATTTGTGGTGCAGTTTAAATATATATTGTCTTTTGATCCTCAATGGTGCAGTACAATACTCCACATGAAAAAAACAGGGAATGTCTCTACCTGCTTGGCCAGAATGATCGTTTTTTATTTTTTTGCCAGACGCTGCATCATGTACTTCGTATTCAAATATTAAACACCAATAGTTATAATTGATAATCCCATTATCAACAGTCTAACAAAACATTTCTATCTCCCTTTTAGCCATGTTTTCCAGCTTTAACCCCCCAGTACAACTGAAGGTACAGTCACATTAGACTTCTGCCCCGACCCGCATTCACTCCGTCTATGATTATTCTCTAACGAAGCCTGTGTGTTTTGGAGTTCACCCTTTTGTTCGACTTTGACCTCACAGATTTGCCTGGATAGGAACACTGATGGAACTGTACTTGGAAATGTAGATCTCACTGTTGTAGCCCTGTGGCAATTTAGTGTAAAGGTGCAGTTTGTAAAGATCGGCCTACCTTGTCAAATGTTGCTCAGAGCAAACAGGGGGGCAACACATCACCAGAGTAACCGGCTGTTGCTCACTACACTCTCTGCTGTTAGCTTAGCAGTATGGATGCGTCATGATTGTATAATATTCAAATAGTCGTTTGATTAGTAATAATTCTAATAGTTCATTTAGCTCTGGCTTAGTCTGAAAAAAACGTTTCCATTGTATTTCCTTTGTCTTTACTTGTGTAACACGGTACTACCAGGTATTGCGTTGTTATAGGCCTTAAGAATCGTATTATTATTACCACTAGTGTCAGTATATATGCTACAGTACATACAAATGGTCAAAAATCTAATAATGGAATAATTGCCAAATAGTTCTGTTGACTATTGGATCACATTTTTGCCTGAAATAACCGTCCCAACTAGTTTGCTCTATAATCTGTGCAGCTTGTGTACAGTTCTATGTTCTGTTACACAAGAAAGAATAGGTTTAGAATGGAAACATCCTTTCTACGCCTATTGCAAGTTTATTTATTAGACTAAAAAAAGCTAAAAGCTTGTGAGCAGAGCAAATTTGTCGCATGCATCTCCCAGCTGAGACTACATTGGGCTATGCTATCAGATCATAGCCTTTTGAGGTGGTGATGGGGCTAGCTGGTTAGCATGCTAACTCTAGTAGACATCTCTGCAGCACAATACGTAATAAACATAAACATTTCTTCAAAGTCTGTTGACATTGTAAGTTTCATTTTATGAATCTGACAATAATTTGGGCCGTATCTTTACACACTGCACCTTTTAACATGAGGCTAATGTGACCGTACCTTTTTTAGCTTGCAAGGACACCAGAAGTAAGAAGACGGTAAACTGCACGTGGGAAATTAATAGGGCATCTCAGTGAATGGTCTCAAGTGTCATGGTCTCACCAGGATGAGAATATTTCTAAAGTCTACCTGAACGCAGTCGAGTCAACTTTTTGTTTTTCAACGCGTCAGTCGTCTCCGTCAGTTAAAAGTGAATGGCTCTGCATTGCAAACTGTATAACGTGTTGTAACAGACTCCTTACCTCCAGTAACAGCTTTGACTTTTTTCATACGTGCTTTTCTCTCCTTAAAGAGTAACTTAACACCAGGCTGAAAAGCACAGCTGCTGCCCTTCTCAAAACGCTGGGTGTGGTCCAACAGAGCGGTGCGCTTCGTTGCACCTGTAACCACACCCAACAGTGATGTCAGTGGGTCTTTGAATACACCTGTAAGACACGCAGCCAGGTGGAAGTCTGCAATTTTCAGAGGGTGTTAAGTTATAATGTAGTGGGTTCTTTTGTTTGTTCTTGAAAGGATTTCTTTTGTTTGGGTTTTATTTTCTTATCCAACTGTTTTACTAGTTTGTCTGTTTTCCCTCTGTAAGACTTGGGGGAGAGTGACTTGATTCAGTGTAACCAAGACAAACAATATTTGATTTTTTTTTTTTTTTTTTTTTTTTTTTTTTTTTTTTTTTTTTTTTTTTTTTT
>OMLP01003098.1:33468-61170 GCA_900302685.1 Spondyliosoma cantharus | reverse complement strand
CCACCGTCCTGCCAGTCGAGAAGTGTCGATCTCCGAATGCAACGTAACATGGAGGACAGTTAAGGTGGAACGCTACTGTCTTCCGGCAACAACTATCCACGCAAGATCTCACGTAACTTTTCCGGCTTTTGATTGTAGTATTGTTTATTATATGAGGCTCCTTTTTCAACTTCAAGGTCAATGTTGTTTTTCGCTAGCGACAAAACAACGAATTATCCGTGCATTCATATGGAACTAAGCTGTAGGAGCGTTCCACCTTAACTGTCCTCCATGTTACGTTGCATTCGGAGATCGATACTTCTCGACTGGCAGGACGGCGGCGAGAGGAACAAGCAACTGCTAACGTGAGTTGTTCAAAAACTCTCTTTTTAGTAAACTCTGTGTACACAAACAATGTTCTCAATGCTCATGTTCATTTGTAGAGACCCTGGTGATACTACGAGCAAAGTTTCATGTTGTGTTGAGCCTTCTTAGTGTTTTAAAAATAGCGATTTTGATTGTAAAAGTGCCCCTTGCACTCCCATTGAGAATAATTTTGACCCAAAAACGAAAATCTTAAAAGTGGCGCTTTCGTCGTAATTACGCTTTTAAACGAACGTTTGACTCGGGTACATTCACAAAAAGACCCTAGGTTGCATTTTGGCGAGAGTTTCACTTTAAGTACATTTAATATCAGATAATGTAAGCACAATTTGTATGGGTGACTTTCACTTTTACCAAAGTAATATTTTAACATGTTTTCTTTACTCTTACTCAAGTAAGACTTTTGGGTACTTTCAGTAATGGAATGTAACTAAGTAGACTTACTCAAGTCCTACACTTAAGCGCAATTAAAAAAGTATTTCCATTTTCCACCACTTCATACTTCCACTCCTTTACAATTTGGATGCAAATATTCCTACATTTACTCCAGTACATGTATGTATATGTATGGTTTACTTTTACCTGTACTTTTGATACTTAAGTTCAGTTATATCAGGTATTTTGGGACATGTACTCCGGTTCCATTCCTTTGCTTTTACCAAAGTGATATTCTGACACGTTCGCCTTCCTGTGACTCACAGCACTGCTCCATGATGTGACCGTGTGTGCAGGTGAGGCACCTCTCTGCTTCAGATGCCCGTCATGTCTGTGTGTGGCTGTGAGCTGTGCGCGCTGCTCCGCTCCTGTCCGTCAGCAGATCACTGCAGCAGAATGGAGACGTGAGAAAACAGCGCTGTGTGTCAGAAAATCACACCGACGATCCTCAACAACTTTTCTCCACGCTCTTGGTTTTTTTTTTTTTTACCTGCCTTTTACACACCGACCCACGGTCCCCTCAGCGGCTCATCAGCCGCAGCTCCGGTGGACATTTGATCAGAAGTCATGGAAGTCGCTCCTGCATGTTTGTCCCTGCTGTGCGTCTGTCTGCTCGGCTCTCTGGCGGCTGATTGGGACTTTGTGGACACTAATTTCACCTACCTCGATGATGTAATCGACTACAAGGATCCCTGTAAAGCTGGTACAGTGCATTTTTTTCTATCTCCTCTACCAATTTATTGATCTTTTTGCTCTTCCCGTTGGTTTATATATAGGCTAATGTGTTTTGGCCAGTGCCCACAGGCCCTGATCAATGTGAGCTAGTCTGAGAACTTAATGTAGCTGAGGATGTAAAGGCAGCTGATGCGGGTGAATGACAATGCTTACATGCAAAACAAATGCAAAGGAAAAAAAATCTGCATATTTTCATCTAATTAATAAATAAAGCAACAATTAACTTAAAAAAAAAGAAAGTAAAAGTAAATACCTCATTTAAATCTGCTTGCTAATGTACAGAGCAAGACAAGAAGTAGGCCTGTCCAGATCTTTTACCACACTGTAAAATAGTCTAGTAGTGCAAGTCCTGTAGTAATAGGTTTATTAACAAAAAGTAACACATCATATTTTGTAGCACATAATGCTTTTTGTGTGCAAAATCTGATCTTCAAAGTAGCTGTTAACTAAAAATGTAAACAAATACAATGGAAATACCTCAGCAAAGCACAAGTGGTCTCTAGTTTCTCCACAAATATTTGTTCTCTTTAATCATTCATTTGTAGAGAAAGCATTTTAACTTTCATTTAAAGTGGTGTTCTTCCAATCAAAACAAACCAGTTTAATTTATACAGCCCAAAATCACAATCACATCGCCTCAGTGGGCTTTACGATCTGTACTGTGAACAACATTCCCTGTCTTTAGATCTGAGTGAGGACTGACTGTCTGTAGTTAACAAAGAACAGACTAAGTAAGATTGTCAATGTGTTGAGCAGCAGCACAGCAACTGACTGCTTTGTGATACCTGAGTGGCAGAAAAAGGACAGAAAGTCCTCTGTAAGGCATCACACCTGTGGTGAATATGAGTTGTTACCATCAGGACGGAGATACAGGGTTACACCTTAATTTTTTTTGTTGGTGATGATGTGAAGCAATTTGTTGTTTGACAGTACATTGTTGTTGGTTGGTTTTGTTTTACACAAAAGTCATTTCAAAAAGGGTAATAAACAAAACTAACTAATTCATTTTATTTAGAGGAGATATACTAATGTGCTCGTTTCTTTCCATGTGAGGAATCTTGGTTTGCGAGCACAGTGAAACGAGCATAACATAGAGGTTGGGACAAATCCCCCCTTTTTTTTATGTAATGTTTCCGTGATGGACAAGACTACATTATAAAAATAGCAATTTATCATTTTATGTGTTGACAGAATAGTCTCTTTTATAAAGTTATGTCATTAGATCATCATGCATAATGTATTAAAGGTGCATTCTGTCTTTCTAATGATTTAGCTGAGGTGGCGATCATTTCAGCTTTCAGTAAGTTTCATCTACAGCGATGCATCATGTTTCATGAGCTGGTAATACTGTATGTGTTGTATGTACAATATTGATCTCCACATTCTCCAATGGCTTCTTCAACCACTGATTACTGCAGGATTCCTTACACAGTCACCACAGAAATTGTTTTTAAGCAGCTGAAGATTTCAAGAAAAATTAGGACAACCATCAGAAACCATTAGACATCAAACAGGATCATCTGTGAGAGAAAACTGGACTGAAGTTGGATTGTTGGCTTCAACAGATTGAGTGGGAAAAACCCTCGACTGCTTCCTTGAAACACAAATTCTATATCATGAACTGTGTCCGCATGAATGCCGCCCAGGCTTCATCTTGACGCCCAAATCAGGATTTTCTCTCTCCAGTAGGACGACACTGAGTGGTAACCCTAATCCAGACTTCACAACATCCTCTCTGAAAGTTGTATTTGACATCACACATCACTTTTCTTCCATGTTTCCTTTCCCAATGCAATTAACACTTTATTACGAGCGTACCTCCTGTATAAATTAACTAGTCAAGCAGAACAGCTCACTACAGTCTTTCCCATTAAATAGCTCATTTAGCCGTGTGATGTAACAACCTTTGAAAGTCCAAATGAAAAGACATAGCGGGCCCTGAGTCAGCCTTTGAAGTGAATTCACTCATGCAAAGGGTGACTGTAAATGACTGTCACCCCTGCGGCGTGCACCCCGTGCCCCGAAGCCAGAGGGATTTCACCGGCGTCCAGCGGAGGACGGCGCTGGCACGGCCTCAATGACCTCAAATGTCTCCAGGCAACTGCCCCGGAGAAGGGGAACGGTGTGTTTTGGAAGTTTCAGAAGTCACAAGTTAGAAAGGGACCCCAACCAGCTGGAGGCCCCCTAGGAACCAAAGTAATTACTTTTACTTTAGATGATGGGAAAAAAAAAAAGAAAGGTTTTTCTTCAATTGATAAGGCTCATTAAAATATCATCAGTTATATCACCCAGATAATCGCTCCATCCCTAGTCCTTTAATGCTGCTTTTGTTCTACGCTGTCGTGTTAATGATACCGATGAAGATCCTGAAAGATTACTGTTTAAAAAAATCTTCATCTGAGGTGACGGGGATTGTTTGCGTTCAGTCAGTTTGTGTGTCAAAGGGCAAAACTCTCTCTACATGACCATCCACGCTCTCCATTTCATGCTGCTTTAGGAAACGTGAAGCCTGATTATTACGTCGTTTAACATGATCAAGGACAATCTTGGAGGTTTAGTGAAAAAGATAGTGTTTGTGAACTCTGCTGCTAAACACACACAAAGCAAACATACCGTAGTCCTGGAGTGCTCAGTGGATACACACGATCGAGATGGATGATCATGAGTGATGTATTCTAGAAGAAGTTTCCTCTCAATGATTTTAAAGCTATAGAGGTACTGTGTGTTTACTCTATACAGTGAAGCTTTAGTACAGATGTATTACTTCACCACATCAGGCATGTGGAGGTCTTTGCTTTGATGGAGAGAATGTCACTCCGGAGTAAATCAGTTGCTGAACATTGCAAAAGCAACGCTACACCTTTAAAGTAGAATGTAAATAGATGTGTGTGTAAATTTCATATAAATCTCCTGTAATAATGATTTGGTTCAAAAAGCTGTTGTTGCAGAGTCCAGCGCAGTGAGATCACAACCCTGTAACGAATTCAGTTCACATCTGTATTCTTTAAAGTGACGCGGCAGCACTGACAGCTCTCCAATATGTTTCAGTGTGTGTGCAGTGCGGACTGTATTCAGGAGGAGTGTTTGCTAATCAAACAGACACATGGAGGCTTCTCTGCAGGATAGAGATATGCACCTACAGTACAGTAAAGCAGGCAGTTGGTTTTAGCTTGGTTAGCTTAGCAAGAAGACTAAAAGCAAAGGAAGCAGCTCCGTACATAGTTTACAAAATCTGCCTTCCAGCACCTCTAAAGTTCACTAATTCAGAAACAGATATGATAGTGGTCATCTTCTCATCTATGAGAAGAAAGATCCTAAATGCCTTTTTAAGCTTCTTTTCCTCATGAAATACTTGAAGGTTGCTCATACTAGTAGTGTTTCAGTCAAATATAAATGTGTCAATAGCAGAATATAACTGCATATACAGTCATTATAGATTTTCTTTAGTTTATTGTTTTAACACAGTTTCAGCTTTATGTATGTTTTATTGACCATTGTGTTCATCTGTTCTCCCCAGCTGCCTTTTTGGGAGACATTGCCCTCGATGAAGATGACCTCCGCATGTTCAAAAACGTCCACAGCAGTGATGATGCACAGCACCCAGTCAACCACACAGACTCAGGTAGCAAAGAAGGCATTAATGTATGACTGACCGCTGTGAGTTCAGATAAATAGATCAATGATTTCTATACACTTATTACAGTTAATGGCTCCTCTTCCAACGAGAGTGTCAGGAGGACGAGAGCAGCAGACAGACAGAAGCTCCGTCGTTGGAGGAGAGCCGCCACCTCCAGACCCGAGCGAGTGTGGCCGGACGGCATCATCCCATATGTGATCAGTGGGAATTTCACTGGTGAGTTCTGAATGAAAACAATGAGTCTTTCATGTGTTCCTACAGTGTGCTTCATACTGCCACAATGAGCTCCTTGCCATGCGTGGTTTACTTTAATTCCTTTCAGGCAGCCAGCGAGCCATTTTCCGTCAGGCGATGCGTCACTGGGAGAAACACACTTGTGTAACGTTCACAGAGAGGACGACTGAAGAAAGCTACATTGTTTTCACATACCGACCCTGTGGGTGAGTTGGGTGCACACTAACTACTTTTAATTACCATTATTTATCGATTGATTAACAAATTTGCACATGGACAATGCCTCATCCTATAAAGACTGTCAGATTGCCTGGCAC
Source organism: Spondyliosoma cantharus (assembly GCA_900302685.1). Lineage (NCBI taxonomy): Eukaryota > Metazoa > Chordata > Actinopteri > Spariformes > Sparidae > Spondyliosoma > Spondyliosoma cantharus. The sequence continues at coordinate 55,449 of OMLP01003098.1, read as the reverse complement.
ATCACAACCAACCAATGTCCTGCTGTAGTATTTTTAAAATTTATAGTATTCAAGGGATCCATTGACTTCCATTTATTTTCATATGATGTGAAAGTCAATGGGCAGACTCTACATATAATCTTGCTTGATGATGAACCCACAGAGCTTCGCTGAGCATTTTATCTCTTTTCAGTTCATTGTTTTGGTTCACTCTCAGTGTACTCTTCATCGTTATTTTCAGCCACAGCTGGCAAAGTTTTATTAAAGTGCTCTAAAAACCCAATATATGCTTTGCAACTAGCTGGTGAACATAGTGGATAAAGAGTCAGATAAAGAGTCAGATGTTTTCCTCAGGAGTTGGTGGAGACAAAAATCAGAGTTCAAAGAGAGAGAATATTGGACCCACACTCATCGGGTTGCCAGAAACACAAATCTGAATGAATACCGATTGTCACAGTTACACAAAATGCAGACACGTTGAGGCAGGCAGGTTGAAAACAAAAACCAGGCTTTAATGAGCTGATGTCCAATGTGAATTTCCAAAGTCCAAAAACCAAGAAGGAAGTAACAAAAGACAGGCAATGGAAAGTCCAAGGAAAAAACTCAAGAGAAATACAAAACTGAGGACAAACCAGAAAACCAAAAGGGAACAAATCAGGAACGCAGGGAGCACACAAGGACAAAGGAACAGGCACAGCAGACACTGGAGACACAGGATGAAAACAGACAAACCAACAGAGAGTGAGGAAACAACACAGTCTTAAAATATCAAACTAAATTAACCAGGGGGCGAGGCGCAAGTGGAGAGACACAGGGAACAGGGCAGTGCTAGCACTGCTGATGTGAGACAGGTGTTACGCAAAATCAGACCGGGGAGGAACACAGGAGGTAAAACAGAACACTGGGAACACAGGTGAGCAGGAAGTAGAAACAAGACACAAGAAATAAAACTAACCAAAAACAAAAACCATGATGTTGCTCGTGTCTATTTGATGTTTAAATAAGCAGCTGTTTTCTCACATGTTCGTGCATATTTTATATTCAATGATTACAGATTACAGAACTCAAGCACGATCCAAGAGTTGGCTAATTGACTATCATCTCATACGGATATAAATGGAAGCCCATTACGGTGGCCCCCAAGAGCTCGATGCACTTCAGTGTAACAAAACTCAAAAACCAAAACAATACAGAAAACTAAACCAAAGACAAAAATGCAGCTGGTATCAGAGACGACAACGGAGACTGTTGCCAGAGGACCTTAAAAAAGTGATGAACATGGGACAGACTTGTTGTTGGCACAAGTTGTGTTTTTTGACTCACAAAGTTATCGAAGTCGGGTTCGATGTATCATCAGTTATTATGTTAAGGATTTTTTACCCTTTCTTTTTGTTTGGAGTCAAACGTCAATGTATTCCAGATGTTAACCCGTGTATATAAGAAATCTTTATGAATTGGACTTTCCTCATTATCCACAGCTCTAGAACCCATTTTGATTTTTCTCCCACATTTTCCACGTCCTTGCACATGCGCTGAAAGTGATGGCTGCACACGCCTTGTAGGAAAAAAGTGGTATTAATCTTTAGTAGACTCTAGGAAAATGGCATCCAGGAACCTAAAACTGTCAAACCTGCACTCTGAAAAGGTCAACGAAACTGAAAAGTATAGATCAAATACAGACACTGGCATGCTCCTTCAATATTCAAAAGCAGACTCAGTGTTTGTTCTGCAGGCGCTCCAGGATCTAACCAGTGTGCCCCCCCCTGCAGGTGTTGCTCCTACGTGGGGAGGAGAGGCAGCGGCCCTCAGGCTATCTCCATAGGAAAGAACTGCGATAAGTTTGGCATTGTGGTCCATGAGCTGGGCCACGTGATCGGCTTCTGGCATGAACACACGCGCCCAGACCGCGATGAGCATGTAAGCATCATCAGAGACAACATCCAACCAGGTACTGTTAACTTCAGCTGTTCTGACATGAATAAGTGTGGAAGAAAAAAGAAAGAAAAGAAAAGAAAAAAGCACGTGTGTGCTCCAGATGTTTCTCCTTGCGTTTAGACCATCTGTATCTGACTAGGACAGGAGTATAACTTCCTGAAGATGGAGCCAGGCGAGGTCGACTCGCTCGGGGAGGTGTACGACTTTGGCAGCATCATGCATTACGCCAGGAACACGTTCTCCAGGTTGGCGTGTGATGACTCTTTTTGCTGCTTGCTTTTCTTTCCTAGAGTTAGTTTTGCGTTAAAGGGTTTGCACGGATTTCATCACTTCAGTGTTCCTGAGGGTGCTCACTTTGTTTTCAGCTCTACCCTGGTTCACATGAACAGGCCATTACACAGCTCCACTGGGACAGTTATGTCCCGCTTAAGAGCTGACTTGTTGAGCATTTGGTTATTCACTCTGTCCACCCTGCCTGTATATTTAATTTGGCAACATTCAGTGCACCAGCCAGCTTTTCTAACCAGGCCATCATCACCACCACCTCACTTCTGACCTCAATCTGTGACTAAATTCTGAAATTTGGGGTTTTAAATGACCAAATATTGAGCTGAGGGTTTCTGACTTGATCAAAACCTCCCTCACTCCCACTAATATCATGCTGCATTATCAGCCGACCTGCTGTTCGTCCCTTCATTCAGCTCTGCTAAACAAGCTCCACAGGAAACCTCAGGGGATTTGATCCCGTATTGTGACAGAAATGGTTTCACACCGGTCTCCTTTTCATTTCTGTCTCGTGCATGTTGTTGCCCCGTTGCTTTTCTCTGTGCTCTGGTTTTTTACCTCGATCACCGCTTTGCTGGTCTGGGTCATGGAGGCAAGCCAAGCTAAATAAAGGCCTGGCAGTTCAGGCTTTGTTGAACAATTTGGGCTGGAGTGGCCTTTTTCTCTGGCATTCAGGAGCGGGCTCCACTGAGCCGGCTGGCACCGTCGAAAGGCCCCATTCAGAGCACTCTGTTTGCACATGCCTGTCATTCATGGGCGCATCACCATGGGAACTGTGCGAGAGTGAGCTCCAAACCCAGCAAGAGATTATCAGAATCAATAAAGTATCAAGTTGTTGGTCAGGAGTCGGCTCTATTAAGAAAAAAACCCTGCAATCTCATCTCTCTGTGATAAATGACATTTTCCTGCACGTCAGTTAGGACTTATCAGGCTTCTTGTGCTGTAAACAACTTTTCAATCATTACATGCTCCGATCCTCTTTGAGAATAAACGGCTCATGTTGTGGTCCGTCTGAAACAGAGGCGTCTTCTTAGACACCATCTTGCCCCGTTATGATGTCAACGGAGTCAGGCCACCTATCGGACAGAGGACCAGGCTCAGCAAAGGGGACATTGCACAAGCCCGTAAACTCTACAAGTGTGCAAGTAAGATGCATTGTTCTGAAATATGTAGAGAAATTAAGTCTGTGCACCAGCTAAAGCTAAAGGAAACAAAAGATAGAAGAGAGTTTAGAATGTCCTCTGTTCTTCATAATGTTGTCTCTCTGGTCTGTTGTCGTGTAACATGTGTTGTCGTGGTGTGTGGTTGTTACAGGATGTGGAGACAGCCTGCAGGAGAGTGCTGGAAACTTCTCCTCTCCCGGTTTTCCCAACGGCTACTCAGCGTACGCTCACTGTGTCTGGAAGATTTCTGTCACCCCCGGAGAGAAGGCGAGTGATGACAAAATGAGTGAAGGCATCAGTTCAATCCGACAGTTGAGCCAAACTGATCAACGTTACTGACTTAATGAATGTCAGTGTTTACTACAACCACAGTTTTCAATCACTGAAGTGTCCCAATCCAAACAACCAATCAGTCTTTAACTGCAACAAGTTCTGCATTCATTTATGGCAAACATATCAGCAGTGAGCTGAATTAGAAAAAGATACATCATAAGTATCACAATAAACGGAAGGTTTTAGTCAAGTTGTTCAGCTGTAAGTCAATCAGCAGGTGAATTAATCCGTTTTCAAATCATCCGTTTTTTGGACTACATGTCCAGTTTAATCAAAGTACAGCTAAAAAAAGGAGTCACTTAATCTGTTTCACTTAATCCCAACCCTATTACATAAATCGCCTAACCCTAACCCATCAATCGGGTTGAGTATTTTTTAAGAAAAAAGTCAAAATATTCTGATCTCACTTTCTTAAATGTGGATATTTCCGGACGTCACTTCCTGATTTGGGAAACAAGGATAATTTTTCACCATTTTCTGATGTTACAGAGCTAATCGATTATTCCTGAAAACAACCGACAGATGAATCTATCTTAATCTGTTATCATAAGTAACTGTTAGTTGCAGCTGTAAATCAAAGGATTCAAAATAATTTTCTTCCAAGTCATTAAAAGTGTTATTATATAGTGATGACTGATCAGTTTGTAAAATCTCACACAAAACTGTGTTGGTGTCATTTGTGTTTGCACATTTATAATCTCCTGTTTAAAGTCTGAGACTCATTAATGTAAATGCATTAAATCTAGATATAGGTTTTTTTCTCATAACAATCTGCCTCCGTCTTTGTCGTCTGTCTCTTAGATTGTTCTGAACTTTACCTCGATGGACCTCTTCAGGAGTCACCTGTGTTGGTACGACCACGTGGAGGTCCGAGACGGGTTCTGGAGAAAAGCTCCTCTGAAAGGTCTTCAGCTGTGATTCACAGCACACCTCCTCTCTCTCCTCTGAGTATCATCCAGAAACCTGTCATACCTGCTGTGTTATGTTCTCAGCGCTGGGCACTGCGGAGTTGTTACTGACAGTTATTTTTTTCATGTGTTTTGGCAGGCCGTTTCTGTGGAGACACACTTCCAGATCCAATGATCTCAACTGACAGCCAGCTGTGGATTGAGTTCAGAAGCAGCAGCAGCTGGCTGGGCAAAGGCTTTTCAGCAGTCTACGAAGGTATAATACTGATATATGTGGGTTTCTTTTCACTGCGTTATGTAGAAAACTGAAAGCAGAATCTCTTTTCTCACCTCCTGTGCAGCCATCTGTGGAGGAGAGGTGAAGCGAGACAGTGGACAGATCCAGTCCCCCAATTACCCCGATGACTACCAGTCCAACAAAGTGTGTGTGTGGAAAATCACAGTCGCAGAGGGTTTTAATGTTGGCCTCTCCTTTCAGTCATTTGAGGTAAAACCACTTTTATTGCTGTTGGTTACATATTAAGAAAAACAAGAAAATATCTCCAGGAAAAACCTTCATATTCCCTTCGGCACTTTGAACCTTTAGTTTTATTTTGTGCAGACCACGAAAAGCGTCTCTTGGCAAACTTAACTGTCCTTGCTCCTACTGCAGATTGAGAGACATGACAGCTGTGCCTACGACTATGTGGAGGTGAGGGACGGCAGTTCGGAGAGCAGCCCGCTGCTGGGCCATTTCTGCGGCTACGACAAACCAGACGACATCAAAAGCAGCTCCAACCAGCTCTGGCTCAAGTTCGTATCCGATGGATCGGTCAACAAAGCCGGGTTTGCAGCCAACTTCTTTAAAGGTCAGAGAGTCCATTCAGGTAGAAACTGCCTTGCGATCCAAAGACCATTTAGTTTGGAACTAATTCTGCCCATTATTACACTTGGCAGAGATGGACGAGTGCTCCCGACCCGACAATGGTCTGTGCGAGCAGCGCTGCATGAACACGCTGGGCAGCTACAGATGTGCCTGTGATCCTGGATATGAGCTGGCAGCTGACAGACGCAGCTGTGAGAGTGAGTGTAGAGCACTGACACACACACAATACTGACCCCAATGATGCAGGAAAGCTATATGGGGAAGACTAAATTCAGAAGATCAATACCTCTCTCTCATATACATTTCCACTAACATAAGTCTACGGCCTGCAACCAGTTAGCGTAGCTTAGCTTAAAGACTAGAACCAGATGTCCTGGTGTATTAAAATCCACCTATCAGCACTAGTTTCCAGTCTTTGTGTTACTACATTCAGTATGAGTTGGCCTGGTGGTTTTCTCTTCATCCACAAGAGGGCAGCGCGTCTTTGCTGCGGCTTATTCTTGAGCCTTGACAGTCCACTACAGCACTGATTGACTAACTTGCTTGTACTTCACTTTTACATTTTATGGAATTTTCTTCTTCTACTCCACTACATCTCAGGGACAAATATTTCACCTTTTACTCCACTACATTGGTTATAGCATTAGATAAAGAATTATATTCTGATTGCAGATTTATTCTAGCGCCGTTATTTCCTGATCCCAGATACTAAATGTTCTTGGTAATCACTCCATTTCTTTGTCATCAGCAGCCTGTGAATTAAGAGGCCATCATCACCTACAGTTAAAGAATTAAAGAACAGGATAAGAGACGCACAAATTCATACAAATGGAATATATAATTTATGTTATGCAAGTGTTTTCTCTCACACTTCCACCACTAACATCAGTGCTCTCTCCCACCAGCAGCTGCCTGCGGTGGGTTCATCACCAAGCTGAACGGCTCCCTCACCACCCCTGGCTGGCCCAAAGAATACCCTCCCAACAAGAACTGCGTGTGGCAGCTGGTGGCGCCCATCCAGTACCGCATCACTCTGGCGTTCGACGTGTTCGAGACCGAAGGAAACGATGTGAGTTAGCGAAGGTGATGTTTTATCTGTCCATGGATAACACAGCATCGTCTTCTTCGCCGTCGTCTTTGTAGTGAGTAAAATTGTCCAGTGTTTACCATCAGGTGTGTAAATATGATTATGTGGAGGTGCGCAGCGGGTTGAGTTCGGACTCAAAGCTTCACGGGAAGTTCTGTGGCGCTGAGAAGCCCGAGGTCATCACCTCACAGCACAACAACATGAGGGTTGAATTCAAGTCTGACAACACCGTCGCCAAGAGGGGCTTCAAGGCTCACTTCTTCTCTGGTAAGTTGGGAAGGATGATCAATCAAACTATATATGGAGAGTTTTTGATACCATGCAGGCTTAGATACATTCAACATGTGTTCTGCTTAATCAAATCACAGATAGAGAACAACAATTGTTTGTCAGATAAACTTACTGCTGAATTGCTCTTCTGTAATAAAAAAATAGCCCATCCAAAAATCCACACAGGAACATTCATGTCCTCTTTTACCATTAAAGGCTCGTAAATGGATCTACATGGGGGAAATAGACTTCATGTTTACATTCAGGGCATTTATCAGACGCTTTTGTCCAGAGTGACTTACAGTAATTCATGCACTGATGGTGGTGGCGGCCATGCAAGGTGGCGACCAGCACATAAGGAGCAGTTTGGGGTTCAGTATCTTGCCCAAGGACACTTTGGCACGCATACCAGGAGAATCAAACCAGCGACCTTCCGATAACAAGACGCTAGCTCTGCCCCTGAGCCACAGCCGCCCTCATGTGCCGTGTTTTGATTCCACATGTGGAAATTCTAAATCACGTGACAAAAAAAAAAATCAAGGTTAACTCAGTAAGCTTCATTTGTTTCTGCAGCGTACTGTGAAAAGGTTTTAATTAAAGTTGTTCCAACATCGCCACAGACATAGACGAGTGCTCCAAAGAAAACGGAGGCTGCCAGCACGAGTGTGTGAACACCTTCGGAAGCTACAGCTGTCAGTGCCGCAGCGGCTTCATGCTGCACGATAACAAGCACGACTGCAAGGAAGGTACGGTCTGCTCTCTACCTGATTTAAAGGGTCAGTCCACCCAAATTACAAAAAGTCTGGATGAAACTTGCTGGGGGTCATTTAGGGCTGAGCATGAAGCCACGAAGAGACAGGAAGCCTTAGTGTTGATGTTTTTTAGTCTTTAGTCTTGTTTAGACATCTCCAGTGTGTTGAAGAAATGGAACGACTTAGTTTTGCTTTCGTTCTAGTCACTCTTGATGGATGGATGAAATTTCCCCCAGAGGGCACTTGCATTGTGAAGAAGAGGAAATGATGTGACGCCTCAGTGATGCAGCCTTCATTCTTCTGCTCTGTTGTCGTGTTTTTCAGCGGGCTGTGATCATGTTGTCAACAGCGTCTCAGGGACAATAAGCAGCCCCAACTGGCCTGATAGATACCCCAGCAAGAAGGCCTGCACCTGGATTCTGTCCACCACACCGGGCCATCGTATCAAACTTGTATGTCATTTGTTTTTCTCCCACCAGTGAAACATTATTTCATGATATAACAGTCAGGAGTTCATTCAAATTGCTCTCAGGTCTTCAACGAGATCGACATGGAGGCTCATCTGGAGTGTGCTTACGACCATCTGGAGATATACGACGGGCGAGACGTGCGCGTCCCAACTCTTGGACGCTTCTGTGGCACCAAAAAACCCTCCCCGGTCGTCTCCAGCGGCAACAAGATGTTCCTGCGTTTTTTCTCAGACAACTCAGTGCAGAAGAGAGGCTTCGAGGCCACTTATGGAGCAGGTGGGCAACAATAAAGTCGCTTTTTTTAACCCCTGGAAAATGAGTAAAATGAGAAAAGAACACCAAAAATGTGTCATTTCGACCGTGGGTTTGTTTTCTGCCGTGTTTAGAAGGCTGCATTCTTTCCGCACTTTTACGAGTTCCTCTTTTTTGACCCCTCTAATTTTGTGGTCGCCGATTCCCAGAATGTGGAGGGAGCCTGAAAGCCGAGGTCAAGACAAAAGATCTCTACTCTCATGCCCAGTTCGGAGATAACAACTACCCCGGTGGCTCCGACTGTCTGTGGGTGGTCTCTTCTGAAAAGGGTTACGGAGTGGAGATCATCTTCCAAGTGTTTGAGATCGAGGAGGAGGCAGACTGCGGGTATGATTACGTGGAGCTGTACGACGGCGCTGACATCAAGTCTCCGAGGCTGGGACGATACTGCGGATCTGGGGTAAGGCTAAAAATATCATCCTTGTGATGGTAAACTAAATGAATCTTCGTAAAACTTAATTCTCTCGTCTGCACTTTCTTCTCTCTCTCAGGCCCCAGAGGAGGTCTACTCGGCTGGAGACGCCATACTTTTAAAGTTTCACTCGGATGACAGCATCAATAAAAAGGGCTTTCATGTACGCTACACAAGCACAAAGTTCCAGGACACGTTACACGCAAGCAAGTGACTCTCTCAAAAACCTACCCCCGAAAACCCAAATGCAGACTTCACCCCTAACATTTGGTGGGACACACCCGTTTCCAGACGAGGAGTGAATGCATGGACTTGACACCACAAACACCAGCCCACATACTTTACATCTGTTAGCGAGGGCGAAGCCACGCTTTACTCTTCCTCATTATATACTGTAGCTGTGTAGGATGATAAAAACAAGGACTAGTTTGCAGTGATTATTTCGAGTAAATACGGTCGCGCCGCTTGTAATGAGCTGATTACGTCGTAGCACTGTGTTGAGATATAAAGTGTATATATTGTGTTATAATTTGACTTGTTTATTTTTTAATCATAATATCAACTATGGCACATTCTACAGTCTGAGGCTGAAGTTTGATCACTTTGAATGAATGTGATGCACTTTATTGGGTTATATTTCTGGAGAAATGCACAAAATGAGAAAGAAGGATGAAAAAAATCGAATATGCCTTATTTACATTTTTATTCAGCCCCTTTCTTTCTTTCTTTCTTTCTGATTTACTTAAATTTTTGAGTTTCCTTACATTAAACAGTCGATCACAGTATATTTGAGTTCTCTTGTGACAGTTTTGACCTCTGACTGGTGTTTCTGTGTGCTCTCTATTAACATACAGGACAGCACGATAATGGATGAAATTAAAGGGATAGTTCACCCCAAAATCCAAAATCCATATTTTTCCTGCTTTTCGTTGGTGCGAGTTGCCGAATTTTATATAGATGTCAGAGTTCTCTTGATTACTATCGAACTTGATTAGCACTCGGCTTGGGCTGGAGGACCTTTTTGTGAGCAGTTCTTTCTGCCCCACTACACTCGCCAACCGTATCACCGTGCAGAAGGAACCGTGCATATATTAATGGACCTTCGACAGCGGTGGCTAGCAAACTAAGCCAGCTACAACTCAGCTGAAGAGAACGCTATTAATGTTTACATCCCGTGCTGTCAGGAGCACAGGCTTCCCGTCTTGGCAGGCATTCTTGGCAAAGTCTGAGGGCCAGACAGAGGGGAAAAGAACATCAACTGCCTACAACAAATAATGTCAAGTATAAACAAACATAACATTAGCTTTGCTTTTCTATAAATTGCATATTAATACTAAAACATATACCTGGAAACTAAAATATAAGTAAAGCACGGTTAAGTATTTATGTCATTTTGTATTAATTTAACACAACCCTGCTCTTGTTCATGAGTAGATGGACGCTTACATACAGTTGGTGGTTGTAGTTCAGTCAAAAAAGAAACTAGTTCTTACATGAAACTGCTCACAACAAGGTCTGTGGACTACAAATATGTCTCTTCAATTTTGGGGTGAACTGTCCCTATAAAGAGCGCCTAAACACCAGCCAAATATCTTGGTTTTGCTCACACCCTCAAGTTATTTTCTTTCTTTACCTGCTCACATGTAGAAGAGTACTCTGGAGGTTGTCAGTGCACTGTGACATCACCAGGGGGCGGGGTCACAGGTGCAGTCAAACATCACTTTTCAGCCTGGCGTTAAATGAGAAAATTCCCTTACAGCACACACACAACATGACTGGGGTCAAAGACAAAACAGAGGGAGGAAGGCATCGTTTAAAAGACTCTCGTCAAGGTGAAGTGATTGCACCTGAAGAGGGGTGCTTGGGTTGTTCGACCTGCCTCAGGTGTGATCATGTGACTTCTTGAAGACACTGTCTGGCCGTTATTCTTAAACAATGACAAATGTGTTTCAACATCTTGCTTGATCAGATGACGAGGATGTTTCTATTTATTTTTAATGATGGAATAAGCACACTTTGGGGAAAAACAGTTTCAAAAAATTGCTTTTATTAAAATGTCGATTGTAAAATTCTGTGTGACACTGGGTGCCACTTAACATGCATCAGCCCTTAGATCAACCAGGGCAGACAGTTGGTACTGCCATGTAGCACCGCGAGTTCAAAATTATAACCGTCTGTTCGTATAAAAGAGACTATTAAACCAAAGTTGGTTTTACTTGTCATATAACTGTTCTGTCGCCAACTCAAATCAAAGAGCTTGACATCTCCCAAGATCCTTGAATGCACCAAATACACGATTAGTAGGCACCATGAAATCAACTTGTTAAATTTCTTAACAGCACGTTATTGCATAATTTTCAACATGTCAAAAACATTACAGTATTTAGCGATGAAGATATTGAATGTATCAAGTGTATCATGCACAAGAAAGATAATTGATTTAAAAAAACAAAGTACATAAAGCACATTGCAGTCAGGTGACCAGACAGTTTCACATTCTTCACTGAAGCTCAGCTTCTCTGAAGTGAAATGTGTGGCAGTAGATCCAGTCTACAAACTGAATTATGTGTTGAATAAAAATATTACTTAAAGGTTCCCCGTGATGTTTTGTTTTCTAACCGTGCAACGGAGCTGTTGTTTTATGAGTGGATCCCTGTTTTGTGTGAATATAGAGTCCTAAAAATGGTCCACTGATCAACAGGGAGTGGCGTGGCTGTACAGAAATCTATGCATTGTCATACGAAGATAAGTTCAGATATTTACAAGGAAACAAGCTCTGCTCTGCTTTCCGGTCATTTTCTCCTCTCCTCTGGTCCTATGTTGTCCGGTGCTCAGCTGCCATGTCTAGCCATTTTTTTTCCACTTTTGTTTCCTCTGCTGTTCTCTCATCTCCTCCCCAAGTCTCCTCTCCACTCAGCTCCTCCCCTCTGGTTTCCTAGGCTCTCTATCATACTGAGTGACATAGTCTACTTAACAATATTACTTTCTGTTTTCTACTTTTCAATAATAGTAATGAGTAATGAAACAGAGAGACAGTGTTTGACATTGATTGTGTCCATCCACAGTATAGCAGTGTTTTAAATGTATTTTATATATCAATATACTAAAGGGAAATTTGAAGCATATATGAATATTGGGGGCATTATTATGGTTCTGGGTGGCGGTTACATGCCAAGATACGCTGCAATGACAGCAAAGGCAGAGAAAACGAAGACTGCAACCTGCACACGATGTGTTTTGATGACTAACACTGAATATAACCATAACTTTTGTTTGTTTACAAGAGAACGCCACAGGGCCCCTTCAAGATACATCTGTTTCTTATGGACAGATAATCTCAATATTTAATGTTTCACAATTACAAATCCACTGTTGAATCTATTTGTGTACAATAGATAGTAGGGTTTTTTTTCATGTTTTTTGGTAACTATTTACCAAAAAACATGTTTCTTTTGTTCCCTTTTTCTTTTGTTGTAACAGTTTTTAAATCTTAGGTAAGAACACTTTGAGAGGCTCATTCTCATGCACTTTATCCAGAAAGCCCAAGTTAAAGTAAGGGTACAGTGTCTCCCTGAAGGTCTCCCTGAAGGTGTAGAGGTGTGTCATGCTCTCTGCATTGTAAAAGGACACCAGGCCCCTCTTGTAGTCCAGGTACACACCGATCCGAGCCAGTGGCTCCTCCAGGGACAGGACCTTCGGGGGTGACGTGCCAGCCATATACTGTATCCCATAAGAGAGGGAGAGAGTCCAGAAGCCATTGGCTGGGAGAGCTTTGATGACTCCCTTTCTGGGCACCGACTCTCGCGCCACTCCCACAGTCCACACTGTGCTGCTGTAGACTTCAATCTCCCAGTAGTGGCGTCCATGGGTGAAGCCCTGGCTCCCCAGCAGTGACAGGGCAGCGTTGAACCTGTAAGGGTTGTCCTGCACGGTGTGGTTAAAGGTCTGGTAGCGAACACAGGTGAGGGAGGAGGTCAGGCTGAGCCATGGGTTGGCAGTGCTGGAGTTAAACGTGATGGCTGCTGGAACTAAAAACAAGGAAAATGTAAAACAACAAAAGATTTGAAACATTCTTTGAAAACACATCTTGGTGCTTAGATGAAAAATGTTGGTGCTAGTGTAATTCAATGCTTGTCTGTTGTTTGGGCAAAGTGTCACTTAAAGTACCTGGATAAATGCTTCCTTTCATGGATTTCCACACTCTGTACTGCAGGGGCCCCGCAAACCGACCCTCGCACAGACTGGGCGGTGTGAACGCAGGTTTCTCAAACTTCAGCGAAGGCCTGCCAACAGAAGCAAAGTCAGAACAGAAAGGATTGGGGCTAAAAACAATAACCTCTGTAGGATCGAATGACAAAAAAACTTTCCCACACTCACCTCTGGAGGAGGACTTTGATGCTCTGTAAACGAGGTGCAAGAATAAACACAGGAAAAGAGAGATGGAGAGTGAAGATTAGTATTTGTCGTATCTGAAAGGAGAGAAAGCTTTTTCCACATTACATCAATGTCTGAGCTCACGCTATCCCACCCTGTGGGATCTCCCTGTGGCTGGGGGAAAGTCCCGCAGCCGTGGCCTGAGTATGGCCCCATGCCTGAGCTAAACTCCTTATCCTCCAGATCAGCGGGTGAGATCACTGGCCTACATCCTGTCTCCACTCAAGGCTTTTGTTATTAGAAAAGCAGCAACATTTTTGCCAGTATGTCAAATTTTGCTCTTCAAAATGCACGCAAACCGACATGATCAACATGTTTATGGCTTTTAAGAACAGGGTACAAACTGGGCCACACCCTGCTCAGTTAGACCTTGGATGTTGATACTGGAGCCTGTTTAACAGTTTGGCACAGAAAAAGCTATCACTCATTCCAAGTTTTTACTTTTTCACTTCGTGCTTCAATGTGATATAAATACTTTTAGAAAACCAATAGCTTTAAAAATCACACGCTCAGCATTTCTCGACTTAATCATCCCCAGAGCTGACTCATCATGCTCTTAATAACTTCCAGATGGACTCAAATCATCGTGTGTGAAGTTCATATGAACCTAACTCACCCGCAGCAGAGTGAACGGGTCCTGCTCCTTCAGCTTGTCCTCTATCTCGTGGACGGCTCTCTGCAGACGGGAGATCTCCACGCACAGCAGGGCCTTGTGCTCGTCCAGGCGGATCAGCTCTCTGCGCTCCTCCGTCTTCAGCTTCACCTGCAGCAGCTTCTCCTCCTGGTACAGGAACTGGTGCAGGTCGCTGAACTGGGCCTCGATGCGCTGCTTGAGGTCAGCAGTGTGCTCCTGAGTAAAATGGAAGATGACGATCACTGAGAAGAATCACACAACATTTATTCATGCAACCACTCATTTCAAGAATTGCTGTGGTTGCATTAGGGCTGGGCAATATATCAATATCATATCTTTATCGTGATATGAGACTATATATCGCCTTAGATTTTGGAGATCATTATATCATGATGCCTTTTCCTGGATTTTAGGCTGCATTACAGTGAATTTATGTAGTTGTCTGAGGTGTCTGGTCAACTGTGTCACAACAATAAAGCCTAAAAATATTGCACTGCTATTTTAAGGCCAACCCACTCCGCCCTAAGTGACAAGACAACAAAGATGGACGCATAAAATACTTCTCACGTTTTAATCTTTTTTTTTTGCTATAGAAAGAAATGTTTATAACTCAAATTAGTGGGAAATTTTAGACATTAACACATTTCTTTTTCGGTCTAATCTGATTTTAAGACATTAAATGGGTCAAATTGTAGAGTTGCAGTGTGTGACGTGTGCATCGTGACATGTATCCTTAAACCTTATCGTGGAAGCGTTTCCTCTCACCTTCAGCTTTTTAACCTCGTCCTCTGCCTCCCTGTCGTACTGCAGCGCTGTGTTGAGCTCAGCTTTCAGGGAATCCATGGAGCTGTTCAGAGACACCTGAGTGGAGGGAGACACAACATGTCAAATACAATGTCACATCTACTTTTATTGGCTGGTCTGAAGCAAAACCATTAAATAGACACATGGAAAACACCTTATACATGAAAAACACGGTAATTATCGCTGACATCTCCTCTAAGTTACCTGCACACAGCAGTGATTAACATGGAATGGATGATGATGAAAGGACCATATCAAGTGCTACTTGTACTAAAGAAGTGGCTTTTGCATCCACATAAAGGGCTGTTTTATATAAATGTATTAAAGACTATCTTAAGAGAAGAAAATTAATTCTCACTGACAACTTAAAAAGGATGTAATAAAAGTAAATCTTTACTATTACAGGCAGTGCAGACTACTATGCAAAAGTAAAACATGAATTCTTCCTGAGATGCATAATGTGCAGAATTTTGGAGAATAACCAGAAATCCTGAAAACTTAATTTATCAACAGATAAATTGTAAGATCTTAACATTCTGCCAATTCCCTTGCACTACACAGAGCATAACTTAAAGCCTAACTCACCCTGTACTTCTGCTCAGCCTCCTGGACACACACCATGGTGTGATTTCTGTGCTCCTGGGACAGACCACACACCAGACACACCAGCTCCTGGTCCTCCTCGCAGTAAAGCTTCAGCTCCTCTCTGTGTCTGCTGCAGCGTGGCACCGGAGCAGGAGCCCTCTCTGTCGGCCCAACATCTGGCGGGCAGGGTGCAGTCCCACTCTCCTCCAGACCCTGACAGTAGCTCTCCACTATGTTGGCGACAATGCGGTTGGGCCTGTAGCTTTGTCCGGGGTACACCTTCCGGCACTGAGGGCAAGAGCCTGTGCCTCCCTGCCCGGGGCCCCGGGGACCGCTCCAGTAACCCTCAATGCACCCCTGGCAGAAGGTGTGATCGCAGGGCAAAGACACCGGCTGCTTGAAAAGATCCAAGCAGATGGAGCAGGTGAGATCTCTGCTGATTCTGTGTGTATGTGCTGAGCTTTTGGTCACTTTTCCAGCTATGGGCGGCTGCCGCAGCTTTTCCATGACCGTTTGCACAGCAAACTCTCCTTCCATTGGCTTCCAACCTTTCTTGTCTGGCTTTATCCCCTGGTTTAGTCTCTCCAAGTTCTGCAGATAAACTGAACTGATTTTCTTCACTTCTTTCTGATTCTTGCTCATTCCTTTGCCTTGATTGTTTTCCCTTTGTTCGGACTGTACAGCTGGACGTCTACGTCCTTCCTCTCCTGCAGAGTGTGGCAGCTCTCTTTGGCCTCCAGTCTTCCTGTTGATTGTGGGGAAATGAAGTGGGTGGTGCAGAAGCAGCCACAGCCTCTCACATCCTCAGCAGATAGTGAGGGGATCTCAGTGGGCCCCCCTTTTCCCTCTAGACTGACATCACGTCTTAGTCAGGAAACGGAGGCGGACCGTGGATATTTTATCCTTAGCATGTTTGTTTAGTGAAGCCTGGCTGGTAACTGCAAGAAAAGTCCTGCTCCACTAAACGTAATCCTAATCTGCTGGAGAGTAACTACAGAAAAATGTAAATCCATTTTATGTGACTTTGAGTGTGTGCGTGCCCACGCATGAGTGTGTTTGACAAGAAGCCTGTGATCAGTAACATATTTCCTGCTTCTTTTTATGGCAAAGGCTCACTGCCCAGTAAGTAATCATTATGGCTGAAGAGTAAACAAGACCATTAAGAGATTTACACAAAGAAAGAAAATGTCCTGCAGGAAGAAAGCTCACTGTGGCCAAATACACACTCTGCAGGCATCCTGTGACGTTTGTTTCTCCCCCTCCAGTTATTATAACAGATATTTACAGCTCATTCCCCGAGGGCTGAAACATCTGTCCAGCTAACTAGAGCTTCTTTCATCACAGTAGTCGAGAGGTTTCATGTGTATTACTACCAAAGAAATCCCCTATAACTGTGCAGTCTAATATAAATATTACAGGGTGTTACATCAGGCTGATCACACTGTATCGCAGAAAACCCAACACAGATACCCTGTGATTATGCACTGGAGCATAATCACAGGTCAGGAGAGTACAACTAGGATTATGTTGATTTAAAAATGAATGTGTGTGTGTGAAAGACATACAGAGAGAGAGAGCACATTTAACATCCTGTCTGGTGTGTGGAGCGTATTCAGACATTGCGGAGTGACTAAAACCCAATTAAAAGTTCTAGAAATCAAACTAAACCACTAGTAACTCTGGGGCTTACAGCTTTAGTTTGAGTTCCTTGTTGCAGAGAGAATTGGTACTCTTGACAGGACAGTAGTGACATCTGGTGTCCAAACTGAAAATGAAATTAAGATGACTGATGGTACAGAATAATACAGTTGGGAGTGAGAAGAGAATCTACAAGTAACTGGTATTTAGATGGTTAGAGGCAGTCATTTTGGAAATGCAGTGAAGTTTAAGTAAAAGGTGCAAATATATTAAAGAAAAGGGCCATCAAAAATAGTTGGCACAATATATGCAGAGTGGATAGACATTTAAGTAGAGGGGAAAGAACCATTTTTTCTTTTTAGAGATTTGGGGTTATTTTGCTTCCCTAACATGTCTTCTTTTAGAATACTGGAGAGAAAATACACACATTTAGGTGTTTATTCTGATTTAAATGGCTGTTTAGGACATTCAAATAAATATAAAATATCAGAAAACTTGTAAAATAGTTATAGTCTTAATGCAAGTCGTCAACAGGGGATGTTTCATGGATATATCTATTAGTTCAAATGTAGCACACAGGCCCTGGGGCTCAGAAAGCACTGTACTGTCATCCTCCATCAGCGTGACACGTCCCCGAACCCTCACACAGACCTACAGGTGAGGGCACAGAGTGTGAGCAGACTGACAGAAGGATGAGAAGCTGATAAAAGTGCGTGAGGAAGCAGGTAGGTAAGAGGAGGTGAGACAGCTGTAATGGCTCCAGTAGTCGAGCTCAGCTCTGCCCCCCTCTACCTGTGGGCTGGACTGAACCAACAGGATGATTGCAGGTGGTCCTCAGATGTACCTCAGGTGCAGAAGAAGTGTAATTGCATGAACTCTGAACTCAGTTACTGTCCGTGGTGCTGGGGATCTGCTGCTGGAGCTGTCTGCAGTGCTGGACATGTCTGTGGAGGTGATGTCAAGCAGCCATTTTGTGTCTTTTTGCTTGTTTCCCCAAACTGTGCATGTTAACTGTGAGACGTCGTAAATGATCACAACTATTTTAGATACTGTAGGTCATCCTTTAACAGAAATATAAGAGTTAAACTATTTGCTAAACAAACTAACTAGTGTGTCAGACGGGACCTGGTGGGGTGGCGGTCATTCATGAAAGCTGCTCATAGGCAGAGCTAATAACTAGCTAGGCTACCTAGGTCAAGTTAAAGGGAACGAGCTACCAAGCTAGCTAGGTTCTAATTGCAGTAATATCTATTCCTCTGATTTTTAGTTATTATTAAGCAGGCTATTGACTAAAAATTACTTTAGACACACTTTTTAAACAAACCCATCTATTTGAACAACAATTAACTGGAGAAACTCAGAAATGAAAAGAAGGTAAGTTACCCACGCTTGCCCCCCGACTTTAAGTCAACAAGCAAAGCTTTGAAGCGACTGAAGTCTCTACAATCAAAAAACCTTTTAAAGATTCATATTTTTAACAAAACCAAGAGAAAGACTTCCACCATTGCTATATGTGTTGCAGTACTTATGATGTGCAGCTACCTGAAAATATAAGCAAGAAGAAAGGTAATATGACATTTTTATCTGCTTTATTCCACATTAACTGAGGTCTAAGTGGAAATTAAGTGGCGGCTCTTAGTGTAATTAACTTGTAACCTTCAATGGGTTATAATAAAAACGACCATCCCCATATCTTCAGAGCTGCGCACACATAATTAACACACAGGGCAGATTAGGATTGTTGAGTTAATTAAACTGTTGAAATTCTTTAGCATTATGATTCCTATGGGCCTGGTGGGTCAGGAAAAGATTGAGCATGGTGCAGCAGGGGGTAAATGAAGTGGTTATATTCCACCATATCTTCAAGTGAAAAAACTCAACTGGGAGCTTTAATAGTCTTTCCAGTTTTCCCCCAAAAAACATACTACAGTCTCCAGTCTTCACTCGACTTTTAGTCAAATTGGTGGAGAGAATTTCATAGCAGCAGTGCAGAGAGGTGGCGCAAGTAGATGGGTGAATATTACTATACTTAAATGCTCTTCTGTCTTAAACATGTACCTCGAATCATCCCAAAAAATTCTCCACTAAGGAGAAAATGTCTTTTTAGCTACGCTGTCAGTCCAGGACTTTGGTCCAGACTGGAATATCTCAACAACTACTTGATGAATTAATTATGAAATTTGTTCCAGCTATCCACGGTCCCCTCTGGATAAACTGTATAAAGTTTAATGATCCTCCGACTTTGCATCTATTGTATCATCAGGTCAAAATTGTCGAAACTTCGGTTTAAGACCTGCAAAACTACTTTCTGCTTCGGGCTTCTTTGCAAATAATGTTAGCATCATATGCTAAACAAAGATGGTGAACATGGTTAACATTATGCCTGCTTATCATCAGCATGGCAACCCTTCATATGAGCGTGTTAGCGTGCTAACATTAGCATTAAGCTCAAGGCAAAGCATGGCTAGCTTGGCTGTAGACTCTTATTAATGCATTGTTTCTTAGAAAGATCTTTAACCAAGGTCAGATCTTAGAAAACAACACAGTGTTTATTGCATAGTTTTGTTTATTGGGAAAGTTTTGGAGATTTTAATTTTGATTACTATATTTTTGCCGTTTTAAACTTTGGGTAAAGAGTCACAACCACAGAGTATAGTACAAGTATGCTATGAAGCTGTTTATCTTCATCTCCACCCATTACACAAATATGTCAGTAACTCATAAGGAGGTTTTACATTATAATTGAAGGTTATTTTAATGTCAGCCATCGTACATAAGGATGAGAAGTGGTGGATATTTGTGGCGCAGCTGGAGACAAAGTCTGAATATGCGCTCAAATGCGCGCAACCATGCGTGTGAGTGTTTGTGGCAAATTCTGAAAAAAAAATGCAACATTCATGAGGAGAGAGGGAAAATAAAAGAAACTCCATTTCACACAGACACACACACTAACACACGCTCAAAAGGCACATCTGCACCGGACACACACCCTCAATTAAACCCTGAGCTGATGTGTAAGGCACCAGGGAAACTGGAGGCTCTCTGGAACTTGTGAAGCTAAAAATAACCTCGGCGTCTGCAGGAGTGAGACAGACCTGTAGGAAGATAAGAGCCACAAGGACGCACAGTGCAGAAATATTGAATTTCTCCAGTTTTCATGATGCCAATGATATTATTACGGTTCATCCAGGAACAAGCAGCCATCATTAGTTTGTATTTTCTTTATAAGAATAACACTAGTAGGCACAATTTTTTAAGCTGATTCATAGGTTATTAGTATGCACACAAGTGAAATATACATTTAGTTCTCTCCATGCGTCGCTTAAAATCTTTCTCTCTTTCCCCCCATCACAGCTGGTCTCCATCCATTTCTTTGTTGTTGTTGTTGTTTTTTTCAGATTCCCCTAGACAATAATAAAAGAAGTCCTCTTCATGACTTTCACAGAATTTGAGAAGAGGCACTGATGCAATGTCAGAGCATATTTTGGGCACAGGAGGCAGCTTCCTGCACTCGTATTAATTTACCTTTCAAGTTAATGTGAAACCATGAATAGAACAGGTGCACAGTACAGAGTGAACGCTGCCTCGTAATGTCAAATTCAAAGTCGAATTTTGACACTGCGGTTACAGCACATTATAGAACGACGTGCAGCCTGCCTATTAAATGTTTTTATAGTTTTGTCTGGTTTGGCAAGACCAGATTCACCCTCATGTATGAGGGTGCCACCACACGATGAATAGGTGTATTATCTTTTAAAGGTGCAGTATGTAATAATTGGCCACCTGTAACCACTAACTGCAGCCTCTGTTAGCTCAGTTAGCGGTGTCGATAGTGGTCATATTAGCTGGCTTGCGTATGAGTTGGAGCAATGGGGGGAGTGTTGGTGTTAACACCACTAGCACAGGAGCCTTGGTCTGATGGCGCTCGCTGGTTGGCACGCTGACTTCAGTTGTTTCTGCAACACGATACAGAGATGTCAACGAAAATTCACATTCTGTGGATGATCTTCATTAATTTTTGAATGTTTTGAAGTAATTCTTACACATTGCACCTTTAAGCATTGAAACAATACATTTAAAAAAAAAACATTACACGACACATTATGATTGTTTCGCCCCTGTATAACAAACACAGCATATTACAGTTTTGCATGCTGATGTTGTCATTTTGATCCTGCAACATGTTTTATGTTTTATGCATCAAAGTTTGTGGCTGAACCAAAAGTGAGACACCGTCACAAGCAGCCTGCTGATGGAGAGAGAGCTGTAAATCTAATAACATAATAAACGTCTTGTTTTTATTATATCAGAGCAGGATTATAAAGGAAAAAGCAAAGCACAGAGGAAGGATGCGGAATTAATTTCCTCAGAGAGTCACACTTCTGTCTGAGTTCGGACGCGTCTCTGCTGGTTATATTGTGTCTGGCACTTCTAATAATAATGTTCGTCACGATGTGAGCGCCTCATCCACACCTCGCTCTATAAATTGTTTGCCTCCTCCTCACTTGTTGAGACCAGCTTTATAGCAGAGCTGGTGCTCTTACTGTTGTCCGCTGAGGATCACGACTCCCCTGCTGCTGACTCCTGACTCCTCAGGTCTGATCTGTTCATCTGTCGCTGTGACGATTCCAGTTGAGGACTGTGGGCAGCTCTGCTCCTCCTCCTCCTCCTCCTCACAGCTCTCCTCTCTCTTGTCTCTGCTGCAGATCACTGAAGGGTCGCGGGAGGAGAGCCAGCGGAGGATTGCAGCGATATTTTCTGCACAGACAGAGACTCAAATCCAGACGCAATGCAGGTACGATATACATTTATTATGCCTTAATTGGGTTATTGATTGAGTGGACTGGCATGCAGAGCGATTCGTTGTGTTGATATCCCTTCATCAGCCTACCTGTGGTTCCGAGTTCCGAACTTAATGTGACCAAAATACATAATTTATCTCCTGCAAAAAGTCTGGAAACTAAGTAAAAGAAACGTGAGGCGTGCATTGTGATTTCCAGTGGTGGAAGAAGTACTTGGATTATTGACATATATAGTAACTTGAATGTAAAAACTCAGTTACAAGTAACAGCAAAATATACTTAAGGCATCAGGAAGTGTTTTATGCAACATGCA
>OMLP01003098.1:8154-33385 GCA_900302685.1 Spondyliosoma cantharus | reverse complement strand
TGCCATCGTTGTAGAATTAGGTTTAACTACTTTATATTATTATACTGTTGGGAAATTTAATCTCTCAAAAAGCATTATATTTTATTTGTTGAGCATATGTGTTGAATCTAAAGTCTGGACCTGCAAACTCACATTATCATTGTTGGCAAAGGAATTCACAATGTCCATAGAACATTTGTGAAATTTATCTTTTTACTTTGTTTACTATACATCTCGGCTGTTTTGGCAAATCAATTACACTATTGTAACAATAGACTGTAACCATCAATGTAAAAAAAAAAAAAAAAAATGTTTAAAGGTCTAATCAGGTGAACTGATGAACAATGGACCCAAACCTAGCATCTGTGCTGGAATATTCACACAAAATGATCATATGTGTATAATTAACTTTTTATTTTATATCACAGTTATCGTCATTACTGGAAAAACGCAACGGCACTGCTATCAAAGAATGAAGCGAATCGAAATGTACACTATTTCCCTCTGAAATGTAATGAAATGGAAGCATAAAGGAGCATAAAATTGAAGTACGGAAGTGAAATACAAATGGATTTTCATAGGCAATTTGGGGAGGGGGTTGTGCCATCCGTCGGAAGCAGAATCACTAAAAAATGCATCCCTCATTTCAACCTGGCAGCCCCTCGCCCCATCCTATGGCAGCAGACAGAGCGCGGGGGCAGAGGGGTGGCGTAGTTGAATATGTCTTAGTCTAATCCGTCTGACTCATTGATCACTTCATCTGACTGAGGCTGGTGAAAGCAAGAATGTATGGCCCCGATCACGGCTCTGAAATATTGGTCGTTGAACTGTTGACAAATCCACGGTGCTGTCTGCGGTGCTGAAGTAGCAGATGGATTTGTAATTGAATCTTTCCTTTCAGCTCTGCCCTTTTGTCAGTTTAGGCTTGGATCTGTAACATTCTCAAAACTACTATAGATACTCATTTCTATTCTATATTGTAGCCTATATACACCGTAGAGTAGTGTCTCCTTCATGGTCAAAGTGGCATGACTATTACTACGTTTTTTTAATCTTGATTACAAAGAGAGACAGAGAGAGAGAATCATAAGGCACATTTATGTTATGTTAATCTCAATGCGGATACAAATACAACATGAGCTTGTTTGTGTGCAATGAGTTTGTCTAATGACTTCAGGCCAAAACATCTTAAATGCACGGGAAGCAGGAAATAAAAGGCAGTCAGGAGCATCACATGTGGTAGAGAGTCGTGTTGGGCTGTGCAGGCGGGACACAAGGCTTTGTGAAGATGCAAAACATGCGAGTACAGGGTTTGTGTTGGTTTGTCATCTTGCTGAAATATCCACCGACAGCAGCTGTGTCCTTTTTTCAAGTGGGCTGGAAGAAAGAAACGATCTTGGCAGATATTGTGATGTTTCTTTGTTTAAGCAGCGCGCGTGTGTGTGTGTGCGCGCTTGCAAAGGTAACATATGTGATGATCAGCGGAGGACGGTCGCCCACGGTGTACACGACGACACAGATGATCAGAGGGAGCGTCTCGCTGCTCAGCACACATGGCTTCGGGGCCTTTAATAATGCAGCGCTGTGAATGTTAAAACTCACAAATCAGCTCCTCCTCAGATCTCAGAGTTTCTCAGCGGGAAGTCACCGAAATTGGAAATTGGCTCACAGGTGATTTATTATACGTGATATTGTGTAATTTGATTGATATATTATCTCATTAAGTCTCAGATGCTCAAAAGGTCGTATGCTTGACTTTTTTTGTTTTGTTTTTATAGTGCGATTGTGTTTGAATGTGCATGAATGTGTGTGTACAGTATGTGGCTCTTGGATGATCCATTAAGTATCAGTCCTTGTGTGTTACTCGCAGTCATCATTCACCTCAACATGGCATCCAGCTCTGATCTTTTATTGATGCGGTTTTAAGGAGTGTGAATTATTGAGCAACGTTCTCGAAGCTGTGTGTGCCTTGGCATCCCTTCGTATTCAAATAGAGGACCAGGGGGACACAGAGGAGCTCCCCAGATAGAAGCTCCGGCTATTTTTTTCTCTGCAAACTCTTTACGTTGCTTTCGCACCAACCTCTTAAAGAAAGCTGTTTTATTTATAAAGCGAGGGGAAAAGACCCTGCGGAGACAAAGCAAAAGGAGACAGGGGCATTAAGAAAAAAACTGTCCGTGAAGATCCAGAAAACAAAAGAAGGGATAAAGAAAAAAAATCGAAAGAGGAAAGAAGAGCATGTAGCGGTGCAGTAAAACAGGATACTTTACAATCACAAGGGGCATTGAAGGGGCCTACAGGAGACTCCCGCAACTAAATATTCAAAACGGGATGAGAATCATACAAAAAAGCATCCCAAAGCATCACAGTTATCATGCTAGATGGACCGTGCTATGTAAATCCAGTGGCTCAGATATGTAGAGCTTTATTATCACTGAAATATTCATCCGAATCTAGAAATGCCTGTTCATCCGGTGTGAGATGAGAAGATGCTATGTGATGGTGCAAATAACTGGAAACGAGAGCACGTGCAGGTCCCTATTCTCATAAGTGCTCATGTTAACAGAGTATTAGATTTTCTCCGTCTTTTTCCTGGAAATAACAACATAAAAACGTCTTAATATGTGTTAATCTGTATAATATATTAAAAAAAACATCATAACGGCGGAGCTGCAGTGTTAAAATATGCTGGACACAAATAAATGTGGTTTCAAAGAACATGATAGTGTCTCCAAAAGCCGTGATGCCTGATAATGATGAAAATATCTTGGTAAACAAGACTTTTTAATGTCAAATGAGCAGCGTTTTGAGTATTGAAGTATTGATTACTGAGGTATTGATCGGTTCATCTGTACTCACCAGCTGGCTGGATGTCCGAGTGTAACTCCTGCTGCTGGTCCAGCTGCTATATAAAGCTATGAAAGCAGAGCTAGCCTGCCAGTGCCAGAACAACTGTCATGTCATAAAAGCCTTTATCAATACATAACTTGTCTTTCCTTAAAGAAAGGTTACAGGAAGTTAGAAGGAAAATGTGCTTAAATTGGGTTCTGTGTGAGACATCCAATATGTCTGTAAAAATGTTCTGCTCTGCTTTCATCTTACCAGACGGGCTGATGATGGGTTGTACTCCTAGTTTTTTGGCTTAAGAGACCTATGAGCCTTGTGAGGCAGGAAACCAAGATGCAATGCAGAGACATTTTCTTTTTTAAAGTACTTAAGGGTCATTTCCAGACAGCATTCAGCAGAGAGCTGAGTGGACATGAGCTGAAAGGCAGAGGGAGGATGTGTAACATTAAATGGCCTCAACCAATCTCAGATCAGTATCATAAACCCCTCGGTCATCAGGGCAGCACAAAACGTTTTTTCTTTGAATATCTGCATGTGTGGTCGCTATTAATTTTTAAAAATATACCAACAAAAAGAGTCCACAGACATGGTATCAGCCCCGTGAGGCAGTGCTTTGAACTAAATGGTAGCGTCAGCCAAGACTGAGGATATACCTGCTTTTAAGAACACTTTCAAGTACGCATGATGACTGACTCTCGTGTCCTGCATCCGTTTGAAGCATCAGTTGTGCACAGGTCTTCAGAAATGAATGCTTGGCGTCCGCATGATGCACCACAAATGAACAGTACAGGCAGTGTAGGACCAGTATGGGGATGTGACAGGGTCAGAGGTCAGTAGGCAAGTCAGCAGCAGCAGGGACAACAGTGGGACATGTTAATGTGTGTGGTTTCCTCCAGTAACAGGGGCAGTGTTGGCAAATCTGTGAACAACTACGCTCACTACGAACGAGTGGTCAAACAGCAAGTATATCTCCGGCCTAAGATGCTGACATGGCAGTGCTAATGCTTGCTAGCTTGCATGCGTACACTCATCTGGAATATGTGAATGTTAGCAAAGTAACATTTGCTAATTAGCGCTGAATATAAAGTATAGCTGATGATTGTGGGGATTGTCATTAGCTTTGCTGGAATTTGGCAAACCAATGAGTTGGACAGAAATTTTTATCTGAAAATGGGGCTAAATGAAAAGTGAAGTTATCACACTTCATCATATTCCTGATGGAGGCCTGAATTACTGTACCAAGTTTTTTTCTTGAGACTGTTCCCTCGAAACCATAGATGAGAATCTAACAGTGCCACTTGAGGAAAAGTCAGTGGATCGCCAAAGTTGTAACGATTCATTTTCTGTACCGAATGTTATTTTAATCCATTGAATAATTTGTTGCCAAGTCTTAACACACTTCTGATAAATTGTTGGAAGCTACTGGCCATCTGGTGAGCGAATTCTCTGCTAAAACATGGAAGAAGTTACAGGATGGGCGCTTGCTTTCTTCTCCCTACCTGCGGATGTCTTGTCTTTTCTCTTCTCAGAGGACGCTTTCTTTTGCATGTCTCCCTCAGGCGAACGAGAAGGCAGTGGATGGCGGTCTGCTGCCTGATGCCAACGGGAAAGACCCAAACCCTGGCGGACAGACGGAGGGCTCCAAGTGGCAGAAACCGCGGCTTACCCGTAAATCTCTGATGAAGTGCTGTCTCGTCAAGTGGATCATCGCCAGTACCACGCAACAGGGGCCAGGTACAGGCACATAGAGAGACACACCGGCAGGCCAACACCCCTAAACAACAATACAGCATAGTGAATATCTGCATGATTGTGTGTGACAGCAGGGGAAGCAGAGCAAAGCAGCAGGGAGGTACAGCAGGAGGGCAGGCCTTCAGTCTCCACCGCTACAGAATACATGAATTTTAAAGCACCTGCCCCATCTACAGTCTATATATTCTCGCCCGTCTTTTCCCTGTTTTCAGCGTTTACAGCACAGAGCTCTCTCTTCACCAAACGCCACTTCATTCCGTCGTGTAATCAGTCAATGAACGGGCCGCTGCCGCTTTCGCCTTCACCTCTGATTCTCCTTCACAGAATTAAGTTTGATCCGGTGCACATCTCCCTCCTCTGTTAGTGTTCGCTCTCCCTCCCTCCTCTCTCTCTCTCTGTCACCCACGCATAGAGCTGCTCTTTTTTGAGAAATTATGAGGCAGGATTTAATCTTGAAGTCTAGATTCAATTTCCAAAGGCACATGAAAAAAATCCACAGCTTTGGATGTCCTTTCATCATATTCATGTGTCACAAAAGGAGAAGTGGCACGTCTTTGAGATGAAGAGCGCGGTGTCTTCCACTGACTGCCCCCACGCGCCCCCGTTTCCTTTTGGTTTGCCTAAATTATTGACATTGTCCTTCTGTGCTTGCAGACAGCACAGACCATCAGCTGTGTGCGTGTGCCTCACAAGCAGGACCGACCATTCTACAATCTGTCAAAGCATCGCCACATAATTCCCTCATTTCAACTAATGTGTAAACGATCTCTTTGTGTCTGTTATGTGTTAGCTTATCATCCTCACGGATCAGTCTGGGTAACATACGCAGTGGTGAACAGACAAAAATCTCTCTGCGGTTTCCACAAATCAGCTGCTCGACTTCTCTTTCTGCCAGCAGACAGATGGCCATGTGACTCAGACTTCACAAGGACGAAACCAGTCACATAAATAGGAACAAGTGCTCTGATGTATTTTGTATTTAAAGCACGTATAGAATGAAATGCACCGCATCCCTAATTTAGAAACAATTTGGAAATAAATCACTATTTTGTCAGCACTGCACTCCACAAGCTCAGATACATCGTCATTACTCTCACTTACTGCTGGTTGGGCATTCAAATGGATATGTTTGTCAGGGTTTGCGCATATTTCCTCAACTTGACCACCATCTAGTGGTCTGTAGACATTATAGCACCTGAATGTCTCCTGCACCGCCATCTCTGTTAGTGTTGTGGTACTCGAGTTCGATCTTGGTCTCAACACCACTTTTTAAAGGTCTCGGTCTCGTCTCAGAGTCAACCGCAGTACTACTCCGTCATTTCTCAGCCTCAGCGAGCACTCTGGAATCTCGAGGGTGTTCTGAACTCACTCCCCTACAGGTGTGTCTCATGCAGAACAGCCTAAAAAACTTTTGAAAACTTTTAAAAGTCATGCCAGAAGAGGTGGAATTTGCTTTGCTTTGCTTAGACATTATGAAGGTGAGAATAACACACTTGCAATTTTATTCTTTGTAAAAATCTGGAAACAAATGTTTTTAAATGTTTCTCTGGCTGGAACTACAATGTACTGGTTTAACTACAGGTACCACTTACTATAAAATGTCACTCTGCCTGTGAGTTCTTCCACCTCATACTGTAAATAAAATCCAAGTTTGTTACCAGTAGAGAAGACTGAGCTTACTCAAAACTAAACACTGGCAAACCCACTGGTGCTCTGTTACAGTACAGTCATGATCAGCTCCCACGCCACACTAATCCAGAAGTGACACATCTGTTCTTGTAAATTAAAGTCGTCAGGACTAAAGGGGCTATGAATGTCGGTAACACTTAATATGTTAAAGGTTCTTGTCATAGGTTAACAGGTAATAAGACCCTGATAAGTCCCTATAAAATGTCTGTTTATGTTAATGAGAGCATATGTGTTAAAAATACCATCATAAACATTTTTATTTTAAAATATGAAGATTTTAAGATCTTAACCCTCACAAGGCATTATTCTCACTTTAGATCCAGTAACTATAAAAAAGTATAGTTAACTTTTAAGAAGGGCAAAGTTCAATGGTAATAAATGCATAATAAAGCAGGCATTTTGTTAATAAAGCAACAGCTTTAGAAAGGGTTTAAAAATGACGTAGATTAATGAAACTGTTTGTTATGTAATTATAAACAATCATAAGTTTAACATTCTCAAGCAGCTATGAAGTGTTAACACGTTTCTTATAGGGGGTTATAAAAGTCCTATAATCTGAAAATAAATGTGTTTTTTCTTGCTACTATTAACACTCCTATTATTGTTAATAAGAATCTTATAATTCTGTAATTTCCCAGCTTGAGATAAATAAAGTCTATCTATCTATAAGGGCTGTACATAATAACTAATGCTTATTACAAGGACTTATATATAAAGTTTTACCCAGGTTTTTTTGTCCAATCACATTAGTTGTTTGAACAAGTCCAGTTGCCTACAATCTTGCACTTAGAATTACCCTGACCTGGATGACTGAGAACCTTCATCAACATGTCAGTTGTTAAAAGGAGATCTTGGGATATTCAAAAAGACTTCTTCAGAAAGGCGACTTCGTGCCATCAAAATAGAATGCCTTAAACCATTGAAAGCACTTTAAGGATGCACTTAGAAAAGGGGCTGAGAGGGAGCAGAGTTAAGGGTGTTTAATTGTGTGATGAGGAGAACTTGTGTGATGGTTTTCTGATTGATGGCCCGAGGCTCTGAGCTGTAATGCTGCTCTCTCTGCAGTCATTAAAACCTGACGGTGGGGCTGATGGCTGCTCTGCATGCTTAAGCCACCTCACTCGTGTCTGTATTTAATAGAAGAACGGGGATAGCTCAGCACTTAGAGTGCATTAAACAGTATAATGCTGCATTGTTTTTTATGGTGGACAAGTTTCCACATGAGCTCATACATCTTACATGTTGCTATAATGCAGTGTGTCTGTCTGGTGAGGCAGGATTAAGTGACTGATCAAGAACACAGAACAAATTCACCCTCACATGCAAAGGTTAACTATAGTGACATCATTCTGTTGGACGGTTCATCACCTCTGATCTCACAGTTTACACTCTGCAGACTCATAACTCAATCATGTTATTCCCACAAACAAAAGAAAATGTAATATTAGTTTCATATTCTGACACATTTTGGGAAACAAGCCTTTCCTCAAAGATGTACAAGATTGGCATGTTTTCTTCTTTTATAGAGAATAAGTAATAAAGGAACTATCTTAATGTGTTATAACCACAAGGATACAAACAAATATATGACATCAAATCTCCCTCTGAAATCACAAAATCTCATAGAACAAATTCTGTATACAAATGTCAAATGTGGACATAAAGCCATCACACTGCTCATCAACAAATTCCAAATTCAGGAATTATTTTATTTATCATTATAAAAATCACAATTGTACAATGAGGTGATAGTTATAGTCCCTTAATACTCATTACAAAAATGTTAATTACGTAAAATGTTAAACATAAAAATGAAGTGTGTCCCTGTCTGGTGGTGTGACAGTGGATACTTGTGTATC
The DNA here is from genome assembly GCA_900302685.1 of Spondyliosoma cantharus. Lineage (NCBI taxonomy): Eukaryota > Metazoa > Chordata > Actinopteri > Spariformes > Sparidae > Spondyliosoma > Spondyliosoma cantharus. Next base: position 25,259 of record OMLP01003098.1, on the reverse strand, counting down.
TTTTGCCAGGGTGATGTTCTGATAGTGATACTATTCTAGGTCAATAGAAGCTGTTTAACTCAGACATAAAGTACATTTACATAAACTTTCCAGGGCGACCCAAATGCACTTCTGGCCTTCATATTTCCCTACCTGTTTACCCCTTAACAATTGATTTTCTTTCCACCCTCCTTACACTGAGTCCATTATGTTGTGCAGAGTCATCACTCGTGAACCCAGACTCTTCTTTACTCTCATCACAGCACAATCAAACAAACAAAGACGCACTCACATCATTTAAACAGCAAGACTTTTGGACCACCAATACTCTCGGAGCACGTGGAGAATTGAATTGATTTGTGAGGTGTGAGGGACGGCCTTTGCAGCACAGGCAATTCACTTCAACTTCACTATTCTTAACTACAGTGTTTTTACAGTCTCATTGTTTTTCAGCTTTGAGTGAATCCTCATTATTGACCGTGCATATCGCTAAACGACCTAGTAGACACAAGCAGCGCCACACAGGGCAGGGCAGGCTTCTTGATTCTAAGTGCTGTTCATATCCCAGCCATCAGCGAATGTGGATCAATGCTTGGTTTTTACGGCTATACATCCCTGTAATGACTGAGCAAATAAATACAACGTGGACTGTCAGTCAGGGACTATTAGTAAAGATATTCCTTCAGCAAAAATACCCCTCACTCAGCCTCACCACACACAGCACAGGACGGAGCGAGAGGAGATGGAGCGAGCGGGAGGTGGAGACCCGGAGTTGATGGGGACGTGAAATGCCAGCAGGTTGTGGTGGATATTGGACGTTTGCAAGTGGATATTTTTGGGGGATTAACACTCTATGAATTCGATATTTCTTTGCGAAGAGCATGTGATGGACTTGCTCACTTAAAGGAGGATGTACAGCAGTCCACCTATTAGCTTTTTTTTGCACTGGTCAGTGGTTTAAGTTGGGGGTTGCTTTTAAGTGAACGCAATAGCTGATGCTCGCATAAAAACACTGATGAAAAAAAAGGATGTGGCCGACGGAAAGGAGGTGATTGGCATCAGATAATGTTTTTGGATACGAGCTGCTCGGGTTCAGAATCAGTTTTCCAAACGTGTTCGCTAAGTTTTTCAGAAGGGCTTTTTTTATGGGTGGTATCTAATGCAAGGCAACAATGGAAATCGACGGCATGGAAGTTATTGCCATTCTTGTTGTCATTGGACTGTTTGTTGTCGTGCTCAAACAATTTGGCATTTGGGAGCCCCTGTCACTGGAAGGTAAGAGGGTGAGTTTGAAGAAGTTAAATTGGGATGTTTGCATGTTAAAATCTTGTGCTGCGGAGCATCAGAACAATGATCTTGCTCCAATTTAATTTAATGTATTCTGACTGTAATGGTACAGCAAAAGCCAGCTGTAAAATATTTTAAATAGACATTGTTCACAGTCTTCTCTGAATTATTTAGAAAATAACCCTCACGTATATAGAAAGAGTCTGTGGTCACTGTAACCGTTCTTACTGTTCATTCAGTGAACAGAAAAATCCAACTAATATATAAATATATAAATTAAAAATGAAATATATAAAAACAAATGATATTGAATACAAAAATGTGAATCCGGATCTTGTGCCCCATGTACAGACGCTCCAACCTGTGGCCCTTTGCTGTATCTCCTCTCCTCTCTCTCTCTCTTCCAGTTTCCTGTCTCTTTTCACCTTTCCTATCAAATACAGTGATGAAAAGGCCCCCCAAAAAAATGAATCCATCCTGTAATAGTGTGCCCACTACAGTATGTTGGTAAATGTTGCTGACCTGCAGAATACGGGTCAAGTATTTTAACGGTTCTTCAACTTTTCCTCCCCTCTCATTTCTCCATCACCTCACCTCCACCCCTTTCCAACTTCCCACTTTGTGTTTTGTTCTTGTTCAGATGGTGAGTAACTCGGGTGGTGTTCCTCTGCGCATTATTATTGAGTTTAATTTCATCCCAGCCATCTAAAAAAGAAAACTCCTTCCCCTTAAGTTTTTTTTCTTGAGCTGAACTTGTCAGTTTGGTCCCTTTTGGCTGATTTAATAATAATAATAAGCCCTTTCTCACAGTGGACATGTAGACTTGTCAAACACAGGTGTTACTAATATTCATTATAGCTACTGGAGATGTGATGTTGTGCATGCTGGCTCACTGGTACATGTAAATGGAAACTTTGTTCATTTGAATTAATGACAGCTGTGATTTTATGGCAAGTTGACGGCTGTGTCTATAACAACTCCCTTAATTGCTATCTTTATTTACTCACCCTCATTCTATTCAAGTGTCAGAAATCACAGTTTGGAATTTATGCACTGAAAGTGGTGTCAAAAATTATGTATTTATTACATAGAGGACAGGGGTGGAGGGAGTTGTTTCGGACACAGCCAAAGTGTCCACAAGGTCTTTTTTTTCCTTAAAAAACTGCTCTAATTTACCCGCTAGTTATCCTGAACTGTATATCTGCTTATTTCCTCTAATCAAGCTAATTTCTTCCCAAAGCTATTTCTCCAAGCTACAAGTTGCTTATTGCTCATGTTTATTTAAACCTCTCTGTCAAAAAGAATGCCCTCCATCTTTCCCTGTCTCATCATTTTGATTCAATGCTGTACTCTTAACCCATTTTATCTCCCGCCCATTTCCTTCCTCTTCCCACCTTTCCTTCTTAAACCTCTCCAATCTCTGTTTTCAAACTTAATTTCTTTGTGTGTGTGTGTGTGTGTGTGTGTGTGTGTGTGTGTGTAAAGATGGTGAGCATTTTGAGTGGTGTGCAGTCATTTTTGATTTTCCCGTCTCCCATCTGTTTTGATTTTCTAGTATTTTCACCTCCTGCCCTCCCTTCCCTTCCTTTTTTCTTTCTTTCTTGTCTTACCGCTCTTTCCTCCCTCCTTACTCCCTCCCCTTCTTTCCCACCGCTCCCCCACCCCCGTTTTTTTCTGCTTTTCCCGCTGACAGACAGCTGTGACGGCGACCTTGAACTCTCCATGGTGCGTCACCAACCCGAGGGCCTCGACCAGCTCCAAGCCCAGACAAAGTTCACCAGGAAGGAGCTTCAGTCGCTTTACAGAGGCTTCAAAAATGTATGAAAACCCCTAACCCTCACCCTGTGCAGTCAGGAGTGGTTGATCATCTGAATAAGTTGTTAAGGGGTCTTGATTTGAAAAGATGAGCTTGCATTTTTGCACATATCCTTCGACATGATTGCACAACAACTTGTTGCCGTTTTGATCTATCAGTGGTGGTAGTTACCCCTTGGGGGGTTCTCAACATAAAGGTTAGAAATTGTTGGTCCAGAATTTAAATTACTGTTGTAATATATAAGGGGCTCTGTGGAGCTTCTGTCATGTCATTGGAAGCAGGTGGTTACTTTCTGTTGGCAGACTCCATTTCTAAAGTAACGTTAGCTATCGTTGCTCACTGTTTGCATCGCAGAAACAGAGCTTAAAGTCACATCCTTCACAAAAAATCCATAGTCCACTGCATTAAACAACTTAAACAAATAATCCGCGGGCTTGTATAGGCAACCTAAGAGATGAGGAAGGTCTCATTTTTCACGTCACATTACAACCCGCTCACATATGGCCAGTAAGAAGTAATTTATAGCTATAAATTACTTTCATTTATAGCTATAAATTACTACAGATTTTTACATAGAGTTACTTTATGAGTGACCTTATTCAGAACCAAGGGTTCCAGACAAAACAATGAAGAACACAAAGCTGGGCATTAATGTCCACATACTTATAGTCACATACTGTATGTTAGCCGTATGGCTGGTTACATTTATCCACATCTTTAAAGCAGGAAAAGTAGTTTTATTGCATGAGATGTTCAACAGAAATGTCAAAATTTGCACATAAACATGAAAACTTTGGTTTGACATGCTGTGATTGGAGGTACTCTGTCCAGGTTTTGACCACTGTTGGTGCTGTGAAGCAGTGTTTTGATGGGCAGGTGCCTGTAATGTTTTATTACCAGATGTACCAAGAAATGTTGTTGCCCAAACCCTATCAAAGTGTAAAAGACGATTCTGAGGAAAATAGCTTTGTCTAAATATTCATATTGATTTTTGACTCCAGGTAAGATATAAAGCCGTGTTTTCTTTGTGAATTATCATTTGGACCCATCATGCAACACAACTTTGTCCCTTAACTACTCCCAACTGTCACTGTCTAAATATGCACTCACAGCACAAACAAGCATTCCAATCACAAACATGCAAGTACTAGCCTATCACACCCCAGTGGTACCATCCAATCACAGCACAGGACACCAAAACATGCACAAGTATGCATATGCATATATAAGGCTATGGGAGTGACGTGATGATTTCTTTTCCCATCTGTAAAGGTGCATGCATATTGACAGATAGTGAGTGTAATGTGCCTTTAATAGTAGCACAGAGTCATTAAAGAGGAGGATGGAAGAAGAACAGGAGTAAGCTGATGTAAACAAAGTTGGCTTTTAAAGGCCTACAAATGTTTTATAAGGTTCCTGAGGCCTTAATGATACTCATAATGAGGTGTGGTGATAAGTCTTCAGTGTAAGCAAAACTGTAATGAACTGTATGACATGTACATGGTGTCTTTTCTAATCATACAGACATTCACCACTAATGTCATGAATTCGACCTACGCTTTCCTGCTATCACAAGTCAAAATGTATGTGATGAAAAAGGTTTATTTAGCAGCTCATTTTAGTTCTAAGTGATTTTTTTTATTATTTTTTTTTTGATGAAATGAAAACGGATGTTTACAATGAGCTGGCAACACCTAAAGCCTGGAAGATGACATTATTACATGTGACTCACCTGTTTGGCCTGTGATATTAGAAATGTTCCCACTGCTCTGCCCACTGGTGGCAGACTGCTCTGCTAAGTGACATTTGTTGAAAAAAAACATGCCATTTTAATTGATTTCAGCCTTCAAAATCAAATTTTCCCCCTGCCTGCTTTTTCTCTCCGGTCTTGTTGTGTGCTGTTACTGAACTGTCTCATGGTTTTCGCATCGCTTGTATTTTTCCTCGATTCCTACCTAAACAAGATGTAAGAGCTTGTCACACTAGCTTGTACACATGTGCCATCAGGGCTTCCATTACCACTAATCTGAGGCCGCTGCATTATGAGTATTAGTAAAAAACGAATTAAAACAATAAAAAGCTCAGAAGGCTTCACTTTCTTTCTTTTCAAACACTTTGTTGTGCTGCTGTTTTGGCCATTTGTGACTGATTGATTTCCAGACCCTGTAATATGTTTATTAGGTATTTTAGACACAAGATCCTTCTATGCTTATACAACCTTCTCTCTTTAAAATAATATGTTCACATTTGCTGTATATGCTGATGGCAGCATGCTGGCTGAATAGAAAGTGAAGCTAATTTCAACCAGTTTAGTCCTGGACACAATTTTAAACAATTGTTTTTGTCGCAAGACGTGCAGTGGTGGCCTAACGGTTAGAGACCAGGAGGTTGCTGGTTCAAATAACCTGACTGGCAGTATATATGGTTGTTAATGTTTTTTTCTTCCAACAGGAGTGTCCCAGTGGGCTCGTGGATGAAGAAACCTTTAAGAGCATTTACTCACAGTTCTTCCCACAAGGAGGTACAGGAAAACTGTTATTACACAAGAATGTACAAGGCTGCCTTCACTGACTCACTAAATGATGTTTGGAACAGGAATCTTAATTTAACATGATGATTTCTGTTAATTCCCCTGGATTTTCATTGTGTGTTCCCAGACGCAACCATGTACGCACATTTCTTGTTCAATGCATTTGATATGGACAGAAGTGGCTCCATCCGGTTTGAAGTGAGTCCACTGGGGACTGCATGTTTGTGTTGATACGTAACATGGGTGGCTGGGTTTTAGTTTTAACCACAAAGATTTGTGCTTAAAGGAAGCTAATTATTAAACCTCCTGCTGTTACAGGACTTTGTGATTGGATTGTCTGTGCTGCTCAGAGGCTCTGTTCCAGAGAAACTGCGATGGGCGTTCAACCTGTATGACATCAACAAAGACGGCTACGTCACTAAAGAGGTACATAACGCAACCCAGTCGCGCTGAAAATCGTGAGCTCAGTATATTTCTGCAAAACCACAGACAAGTTAAAGTGTTATGTTTCGCTTCTTTAGGTTCAATTTTCTATTTCTCTGTTGTCATAACGTTGAGATTATGCTCTGGTTAGGTTAAGGCACAAAAACCACCAGGGTTGAGAAAACATCATGGTTTAGCCAAAGGTGTTAGTTTTGGTCTCCACATCAGTTGGTTACGTCTTGAGGTCTCCCTTAAAAACCCTGGTTCTGTCACCACAAGCTCGACTGTAGATGGCCCAAATTCCCGTGAAAAATATAATGTTTTGGTCACCACAAACACAGCTGGAAGTGTCCCAAGGTCTCCTTAAAAATATCCAGTGGTGTCAGGCTTTAAACGGTCCCTCATCCAAACCATGCAGTATTCCTCCTCCCAATGTGAAAGTCAGGTAATGTCATTTGACCGTGATATGACACGTTTTCTACAAGTGTCAATATGGCACATAGCGTATGATACGTACAAACTTGGACATATCATATAACATTAAGTTCTATCATTATATTCTGGACAGTGAGCTGTGCAAGTGCTGTTTGTGTTTCTGGTTTCCTGCAGGAGATGATGGCAATAATGACCTCCATTTATGACATGATGGGCCGGTATACCTTACCCAGTGTGCGAGATGAATCCCCCTACGAGCATGTGGAGAGATTCTTCCAGGTAAGCTATCTCTGCAACCGCTAAAGCATAAAGACTAATCCTTGGCATCTGAATATATATTATTGCACTTCTGTCATTTTCTAGAAAATGGATCGGAACAGAGATGGAGTGGTGACAATCGATGAATTCATAGAAACCTGCCAAAAGGTAAAGGCATCATCGCACCGAAAAGTTCAAGAGAGCCTCAACAGGTGAGGTCAGAGTTCATGCAGCCTTGTGTTTTTCTTTCCTCAACAGGATGAAAATATAATGGCTTCCATGCAGCTCTTTGACAACGTCATCTAGTTTCTGTAGATGGGCGCGGATCAGGAATGCTGCACAGTGCTTCCAGCTGCAAGCTTCTGGGCCTGAAACAACTTCAGTCATCACTGGAAAAATAAAAAAACTGGGTCATGCAACACATTTGGTACATTTTAATACAGAGTGGCGAACACTTTTATTTTTCCTGTCGAGCTGCTCTATGCAGAAAAAAATGCGCAGAAAATTCACAGAATCACTTGAAGAAGAAACGTTTCTCTGCATGACAGTTTTAATTTTGCACATGAAGGAAAATGTGAAGACAAACCTTTGTCGGATGAGCATGAGTGCTTGACCAACATTAAACAGCATGTGATGCAAAGCACATTGAGCACAGACAAGAGGGGTTTATCATTGACCACTTTGGAACAAATGACAATACTTTGTTACTGTATTATAATGTAAAGAGAATAATTATGTTTCTAAGTTCTTCAGAGATTTGCGTAAACGTGATACCCAGTCGTATATGTTGTCATGTTGTTCCAAAACTTGCTGGAATAAACATTTACCATCACATAATGTTAACTCTACTGAATGGCTTCTTTTTTGTATAGAATGTCTTCACCAAAAGTAGTAAGCCTGAAGTAAAATATATCATTTTAATAAATATGTACTTGATGGACACACTTTTGCTATAAGTGGATGTATTTCTCATACAGAACGAGAATAGAGTTTATGACAGCAACCAGAAGCCTTTCACATGAAATACCAAGACTGTGACGCGATGAGTCCAGAGGATATAGAACAAGAGCCATGTTGTTCAGAAGAGACTGGTCAAAATAGTAAACATGGGAACATTTCTCCAGGCAAAATCAAAGAACTAAGAAGTTTTTTTTATCTGTGTTATCGGCTTACAGATGATCTAAATCCTTTCCACGTGCAGTTTTTATCTTGTTTGTATCTTGTACGAGTTTTCACACGATCAAAACATGACACACGGATCTGTGACGTAACTGGATGGCCACTTACAAATGTTAACACATAGCACAGGATTACATTATATTTTGGGTTATGTGACTGCAAAGCTGCAAAAGAGCAATGAAACATGGTTCTATGCAAAAACCAGAGGCAACCCAGGCAACTCCAAAGCCATTATTAAAGAGGCTACATCATTAAACAAGATAATTAACTAATGAAAAAAGGCAACATCCGCCACATGTCTGTTTTTGTAAAGCTGCTCTGTAAGTTGCGTGTCATGCCTGTTCAGTCACATGACCCCGACAGTAACGTAACAAGTGAAACAAAGGGATGAGACTGTGAGTGCAGCAACGCTGACTCACTAGCTTAGGACCTCAAAGTTCTTTGCACTCAATGCCAAAGTCAGAAAATAAAAGGCTGGAATCCAAAAGTCTTCGTTTATCTGTTTACTGATGAACTTGGATCATACACAGTAAAGACCTTAAGATCTTGACTTTCTACAAAAATTAACTCAGTGTAGGTCAAAAGACTGTGTTGCTCCAAGGTCCAGTGGCTTCTGACTGTTTCACGAAGATTCTAAGTCAAACAGCCAATCAAATTTCATCATTCCAAATGTCACTGGTTAACTATTAATATTCATCATTTTCATTTTATATGCAACACAGAATTTATCTGGTCTTGAAAATATAAGGAAACTTAAATTTCTCAATATAAAATTACAATTAATTACAATATGATAACAGAACAATCACTTCGATAGAAATGGCTACAACAGAGACCATACATAGAAATCTACATGCATACACCATACAGAAAATAGACACCCATATGTACAGTGTACCGTATACTGATATCACAAAAGCTGGTGCAAAAAGAGGAGACCCAAAACAGAAAAGAATCACAGAAAACATGTAAAATCTTTAACACCTTCAGTCTATGAATCCAAAAAGCTTCCCTTTGGTTAAGTTTCTGTATTGTGTCCCCTCCCCTGACCAGAAGTTTGAGTTCTGTGCAGTACTTGCATGCTTTCAGCTACACGGAAAATTCAGCCATTGTAAAAGTGATTCTGAACAAGGGGAGCTTCTGTACCCATGACACAAAGAATAAAAACATCAAAGTTCTTTGGTTTGGCCCGAAGAAATTCTCCCCAATCATTTGTATTTTGGGAATTTTTACCAGCCTCACCAGTCCTCTCTGAACAATCGTCTGTCTTGTTCAACATCCTCTTGACTTTTGATCTTGATAATTCAGACACTAGGGGCCAAATTCACAGAGCCAGCTCGATACAGTTAACTCCATTCTTGCTCTGCAAGATGACTACATCCATTTATAAGCAAAATTGGGTTCTTCATGATGAGACGGTCCCAAACATCTCTTATAGTCCATCTTCTCCATATCTCAGTTGTAAATTAAAGAGTAAAAAAGAAAAGAATAGCTCAAATTCGTAGTTGGTTTTATGTTCTGGATTTCAGGTACAATAAATTAAAACGTTATTGGGATGCAAAGGTTCAACACCTTAGCTCAAGTGCTATCCTGCCATGTTATTCATCCACTGATTAAAGGTACTATATGATTTATAAGAATATTGGTTGAAAACATGCAAAACTTACAGTAACATAAAATTATCAACAGAATGTGTAGATATACCAGTTTTGATGATATAATCTATAATCTGTTGCAAAGCATGTTTAGCAAGCTAACCAGCTACCCTCGGCCCATCCCGGTCCAAAGGTCCTGGTGCTGGCGGTTTAAACACCTCAATTCCTCAGTTCCCTGAGCTCCCAGTACAAACTGCTAACTGAATTGCTGAACTAGCTAGCTAACTGCAGCTATTGCTAGCAGCAGTTGGCGGTTACTCTGGTGATATGCTGCCACCCATTTTTTTTGAGTATTATTCAACAGGTGACCGATTCTTACATATTGCAACTTTAAGATGATCAGAATGAACTATAACTTATAGAGGGATGGGTGGTTTTGGGATTTGGGTGGTAGTTTTTAAGACGAGAAAACAGCAGAGCCTAATCACGTTATAAAGATTTGACATATTATGATTAGATTAGGCATAAAATAAAAGCAACCGTGCAAATTAAAGGTGTAATGTGTAAGAATTAGCCACCTGTTGAATTCATACTCATATGAGGCAGCATATCGGTAACTGCTAACTGCTGCCAACTGTAGCTGTCATTAGCTAGGTAGCTTAGTTGACTCAGTTAGTGGTGCAGCTTGTAGTCCTGACTGGGATCTAGGAGCGGCGGTGAAGTGCTGGTGTTTACACTGCCAGCACCAGAGCTTTGGGCTGTGGCTAGCTGGTTAGCATGCTAAAAGCATGTTGCTTTGCGGCAACACAACATAATACACGAAGGTCATAGTGTCAAAACTGTTACTTGTTCACATTCTGTTGATAATGTTTTCAACCAAAAATCTTACATATTGTACATTTAATCCTAATAGAGTAAAAAGTTCCAAGTTTAAAGTTAAGTAAACAAACCAGTAATCTCCCTAACCACTGCTGAACATTAGAATCATACAGGCACCAACATGTAAGCTTTTAATGAACAAAAGTAAGTACAAACATACAGATGGCAGCTGCCCAGCCTTTGCAGTTCATGAATAATGAGAGGAAACTGTATGTGAAATGCCACCGTCAGCTAAACTCATTCAACCTGTACTGTATTATTGATCTTGAACCAATAGCAGAGCAGGGTTTGTTTTGGGGAGGAGCTACTTGCTGTTGAGTGGATGTTGATGTAGAAATGATGCAGGTACCAAAATGCTGCTCTGCTGAAAGTGTTTGGGTTTGGGAAAGGACAGCCGCTCCAGGATCACGACCTCTCAGTGTGACCATTCAGAAAGGTAAAGACAACAGTTAACTAATATTCATTACAGCTTTATGTTGTTCATTGCAAAATAGATGGTATCAACTAGGGATGCATAATAATATTGGTCTTTTAATGACTTATAGAGGCTTTGCTGTTTTCTGTGAAAATGAATTTATGTCTGCATCCAGCAATAAAAGTGGGCATAATAACATTGTCATTCCACTACAGGAGAAAGTTGATGTTCTCTGCAATTAAGTGGAAAAAATTTGTCCACATATCGGCATCAGACAAACTGAGTTTAGAAACATCAGATATCAGCAAAAAATCCAATATTGTGCATCCCTAGTATCAACATGTTTGACCTGTTTGATTTGAAGTTTTGTTTATCATCTCCGAACCCTAACAAACTATGGAAATATATGGGGGGGGGGTATATGCAGCTTATCAGAGCCGGGGAAAACAAATGCAATCCTGAAAGGGAGAAATATGCATCAGACACATAATGCCCAGCTAATCCCAGTGTTGACAGAGCATGTGGATCATTCTGGATGTCTGTTGTGTTAGTGCTGGTGAGCATGTGACTTCAGATGTTCAGTGAGCAAAATCAAAAGCTTTAATTCCTGTTTGAACTAGAGCCAACAGACTTTACAGACTCCTCTCTCTTTGTCTCTAAAATATACCATACCAAAAAAATAGACAGTGTGATATCATTCTAATATCATCAGTGTTATTTATTCAACTCAGTCTTCACCTGTCACTCTTATTTACACATATAGGTGTGTTTTTGCAGGGTACAGATCTGCAGTAATGACTGGCCAGCAGAAGCTTCTCTCACTGTGGGTTTGGCTGTTTCTCATGGCAGCTCTGTGCCCAGGTGCACAGTACACATACGCTAAGCGAGGAGGCATCTTTAAGGGTCGAGGAAAAGGTGATGGCGACAAAGGGCCTCCCTCGCAGAACCGTGGCCTCTCCAAGCAGGGCCTGAAGTGGGCTGGAGCAGCAGCAGCTGGGATGCTGGGAGGCACGGGCACCGGGTACGGGCTGGGGTTCCTCGGTAAGCAAAAGCACAGATCTGGGGGTCATCACAGCCATAAGACATCCTCCCATGAGCAAGATCAACGGCTTTACTACAATGAACGTCAAGAGTTTCGCAACCAGTCTCAATGGAGAGCCTTTGTTAAGGCGGCTGCCCCTGCTCCCGTGACTAACATCTTTCTCACACTGGGACATGTGGTGTCTTTCCTCATAGCAGTCTGGATAAGAGACATTTGATATCTGATCACTGGGGAAAAGATCATCAAATCAAATGAAATAAAAGCTCCTTTGAACAAATCATCCTCCATGTCCTTTATTGTTTATTATTTCTCTTTAAAATGTTCATATTACCACAACATGAGGTCATGTCCTTGGTCAGAGGAGAATAGGTTCTACAATAAAAATATATACATAGTGGTTATTGTACCGATTGATACCCGTTTTATTACTGATCAATATACTCAACACCTTCAGGGCCAACAAAAACTTGGGCTTCGGGGAGCACTAATCGATTTATATATTTTATAATTTTATAGACCAAACATGGCTAACTGCGCTAGCTAGCTAATGGTAGCTACAGTTTGCAGTTTTTCCAGGGATGCTGGACCCTATTTGTTAAGAGTAATATTTAAGAATTTGTGTCTTGTAGAATGCAAATGCTTAAATATTGCACCTTTACATATGACATTAAAATTAACTTTCCAATTTAAAAGAACGAAATTTAAGACTTTCCATTGAAAATGACCCGATCACAAAATTGTCGGACCAAAATTTTCTAAAATAGAATTTATCCGAAAAACTGCTGTATATACTGTACTCAAATGGCAACATAACAGAAGCTTGCCATAAGCTTTTGCCTGAGAGTTTAATTGTATACTGAATACGAAACAGAAAAAGTTCATCTTTGTTTCACTTTCTTTATTCTATACTTTGATGTTATTATTTTAACAGTTTAAAATAAATATGAATACTTCATAGACAGTGTTTGTGATATTATATCATTAAGACAGAGAAACCGGTATTTATTACTCATTTTATTTAACACATAAACATCCATGACAAACCATATTAGTCATATTACTGGATGAGTAACTCAAAATGTTTACAACTGCAGGCCAAACCACAAGTTTCAAACAGTCTACATTCCCAATATCAGTTCAGTGACACAGTTACAGAATATCTACTCCTGAAGGGACATAAGTGCACTTTAAAGATATTCTACAGACAAGATTGTATGAAAATGTGAAACAGTATGAAAATGTAAAATATTAACTTCAAAATCAATTGAAAACATTTTGCCTGAATCAGCAAACAGGAACAGGAAAGGCCTTGGGCGGAGTGTGGAAACAAAACAGGGATTTGAAGGGTGACTGGTCCAATCAGAACAAAGCTACAAAGAAGTCATAACACACTAAGTATTGTGCAATGTGTACCGACAACAGACTTTACTGAATACAAATAGACTGAAAAACTGGAATGAACAGTGATACTTTTTCCGTCACTGACAGCCTACAATTGTAATCAAACCATGGTTACAAAGTGCAAAGTTAAAGAAAGAATTAAAACATTCAGATAAAAGAAAAGAGGCAGGAAGAGTAAAAGGATAACATACACAGAGGAATGATGCACAGATAAACTTCACTATACACAACCCCACAAAGCTAGCGGGAGTTACAAGTCCACTTAACTGACTTTGAAGGAAAAGGAGAGCAGAATTTTCATTCCTCCAGGGACACACATCCTGACAGCCAGGGGAGGCAAGAGTTCAGAAAAAGCTAACAAAGATATTTACAGACCCGCCAATACCTCACCTTAGAGAGAGGAAGACGCAGAGATGTACTGACCAGCGCAAGCCTGGAAGATCTGACTGGAAAGTATGAGAAATTAGACTGTCGCTGGAAACTTGGACAACCCAGAACAAGAATCCAAGGTCAGCGCAAGGTTTCAGAACAAATCTAACCTTAACAGCAGTTTTCATTTTCCAGTTAATTTAAGCCAGTGTCTACTTTCACTTCCAGTGTTAATCTGGTCTGTCTGATAATTGATGTGACATTAAGAGTCTGCGTGTGATGATGAGTAAGGTTGAGGCACAGGATTAAAGCAGAGTTAGTGCTGAGAATATAGAATCAAAGTGTTGAATTGTTGTGGATCATATTGGTGCAAAAGCCTAGCTATCACCATGCTAACACAACACAGGCTAAAAGCATCAGGAGCTATTGTCAACAAATGCCTTTATTGTTCTCTACAGCTGCAAGCAAGGTAGCAACACTACTAATGACACCATCTGCTGCACATCAAAGGACACACAGCCCCTTTCTGTAAAGGGCTATTACATGCAATAACAAATAATGTGTTAGTATGTACCTGAGAGGGAGTGGGGCTACACTGTCTTATAACTTATTAATTGTGGGATATTCAATCATTTGACCACAAGTAACGGGATGTCTGCAAGTTTCGGTACGTGCATTATCCTGTGAGCATTAAATGGTCTCATCAGGGCCATTACACAACAATGCAGAGCCAAACATCACCGCAGATCCATCAGCATTTAGAGCAAACCACAGTGGGGCCTGAAGACTTTTACTTACTGATAATACATCAAAGCATATTTGGAGGTGGGGATTGTTGCTGAAACACAATGACAATCGGTCTTATGTTGACGTGTATTCAGGTTTAAGAGTGGAACTTTGGATTAAAGGATAAGTTCACCCAGAACTGACAATTCAGTCATTATTTACTGATCACAATGCTGATGTAAAGTCGAGTGGATTGTAGCTGTCCACAAACATTTTTGGAGCTTCACAGCAAAGCAGCATTGTAGCATTCTCCAAAATCACTGAAATAGATGGGGACTTGTTTTAAAATGTTAAGAAAAGCACCCAAAAAAGGATCAAATAGCTCGTCCAGCATAATCCAAGTCTGTATACTTTGAATTTAGAGGCTAAAGGGAAGATTTTGGAATAAAACAGGATGCAAATAACATCTTTTCAAATCAATTTGACTTTGATTATACTGGACGAGTCATATATAGCCATTATCCTTATCCTTTAAATCCTCATATATTCGATAAAGCATATTTAGCCCATGACAGTCTGTTGGATACTCCAGTCTGTGAAAAGGATGAATGAATGATGATGTTGATAAAATTGTACATAAATGAAACTCTTAATGTTACATTCCTATTTTACCAACAGTAGAAGACCTATTATCATAATAAATTGTCACAAAAAACTGAACGTAAGTACCCTGAATCTCTTTTCTATGCATTCAGTGCTCAACAACGTGGGATTGGAAAAGTGCAAAATTAATTCTTGATCAAATTAACACAAAAAATAAGTGCAGTTTGCACTCAAAATATTACATGACTGCTGCCTCTTAAAAATGACTGCTTTAGTTAGTATACACACTATATCATTTTGTTACTATTTGCAAGTTTTCTCTGGAAATAATAAATGGCTGACTTAATACGACCCATAGAGCTTACAAGTATACAGCTATGGTTTTTACTGCGGAGATAATGGAGGTAAACTATATTAGCCGGATGCAGGATGCAGTTATAATGGAGGAAGTAGAAATCCCATTAAGGTGTTCTCACTGCAGAAGGAGCATGCTGGACAGTAGCATGATGAGGGAGGTAAAAAGCTGGATCACCCCGTCGCTCAGTGGGCTGCAGCGATTCCCAGGCATTTGCCGGTCACGAGGCTGGGACTGTTGCTCTGCTTTTCGTTCTTCCAGATATTTCGCAGAATATTCCATGTACAACTCAACACAGCGCCGGGCCTTCAATTGCTCAATTAGGGACGGATATCCAATCTCCTCAATGCTGACGGTGTCATCATCTTCATCACCTCCACCCTGATTGTTAGGAGTGGTAGAGCTGCTGTCCTGATCTTTAAGAAGGTCAGTCCTATTCATACAGCGAGACATGAACTTGTCATAAGTCTCTGCCCGTGGTGGAAGCTTGTAGACGTAATCACGGCCAAAGTCTTTCTCATCTGTGGACTGGGTGCCGTAACGGCGGTACATGTAGTTGTTGTAATAATGCTCTTCTTCAGGGTTGCGAAAGTTGAAATGTGGTCGAGGGAAGCGGCCTAGTCCGTATCCAACGGCCATTCCAGCCACAGCGCCGACGCCAGCTGCCATAATGGCTTTTTTGGCAAAACCAGAAGACTTGGGCTGGTATCCCATACTCTGCACAGAACGAGAGAAAGGAGAGCCTCCCATCCCACCACCATAACCACCATATCCGTAGCCTCCTCCACCAAAGCCAGGACTGAGGATTTTATTATTTGGGTTCCAGTTTTGGTAACCACCAACGCCGCCACCGGGGTAGCCACCAGGGTAACCACCAGGGTAACCACCACCGCCACCATAGTGGTGACCCCCTGGGTAACCACCACCGCCACCATAGTGGTGACCCCCTGGGTACCCACCTGCCTGACCCTGACCCCAACCCTGTCCTGTGTTCCCACCTCTGACTGGGTAACCACCTGCTGCTGGGTACTGGTACGGGGACCTTTGGTTAGGAAAGCCACCTGCAGCTGGGTAGCCCCCAGCACCTGGATACGGATTGGGATAACCTCCTCCAGCTGGGTACTGATTTGGGGAGTTCCCTCTCGCTGGGTTTTGATTAGGATGTCCTCCTGCGCCTGGGTATCCACCTGCTGGATACTGATTTCCAGGATTGGCTCTACCAGGATATTGGTTAGGGTTACTACCAGCTCCTGGATAACTGCCTGGGTTTTGTCTGGGATTTCCTACTGGATTAGAGTTACCAGCTCCTGGATAACTGCCTGGGTTTTGTCTGGGATTTCCTCCTGAATTAGTGTTACCAGCTCCAGGATAACTTCCACCAGCGGGATATGGATTGGTGTTTCGATTGGAACTGGATGGTTTTGATGTCCCACCCCTGTTGCTGGAGGATGATGTGCTTTTCCTGCTGCCGCTGCTGCTGCCACCTCTTTTAGCCCATGTCGATTCAGTGTTCAGGAGAAACACAAGAAGGAGGATCACAAGAGCCAGCTCACATAACCTCCCCATCATGGCCCTGAAATGAAGTGTTTTTATGGTCAACATCATAAAAACAATGAAGCATAACAAAAACAAAAATTGCTACCCCTGCTCTTTTTTTCCCAGTGTGTTCCATAGGATGACATTGAAAGAAGCATTGTGTTACCATTTATATTTAATAATGAGCAACATGAGCGATGGACTTTTTATATAAATATATATATATATATATATTTATATGTATGTATATATATAGATATAGCTCCCCAATTGTATC
>OMLP01003083.1:16985-30979 GCA_900302685.1 Spondyliosoma cantharus | reverse complement strand
GACATCAATATCTTTCAAATTCCAAAGAAAACAAGCAGCAGTCAATAGACCGTCCATGCACAACAAAACACAAAACAAAGGGAAACAAAAACAGAAAGGCCGCTGCTCATATGGTGAGAGTGATAATAAAAAAAAAATAAAAATCTCAAGCTTCAGTTCAGGGAAGTCGTTAAATCCAACAACTAATTAATCCCGTTTAGCATTTTTATATGTATTCATATATTCATAACTGTGCGTATGATGCATGCCCACAGGCGGCGTTAGGGTGGTGATAGATGAGACTACAGCCCCACTGAGAATTACAAAAAAAAAAACAGAAACAAGAGTCTGTTTTCTGTTTGCAGCTCTGCAACACGTCCTCAGATGATGTCACGTGAGGCGGCTTCAGTCGGGGCCGAAGAGAAAAGTTGACAGAACGTAACAAGATGTTTCTTTGTCGAGTGTAACCACAATCGAAGCCTCAGCAGTGCGGCGGCCTCTTGCCTCCTATACGTCCCACCCCCTCCCTCGCCGGGCGCTACCACTGTTGTGTGAAGTCAGACAACTGCTCCCTCATGAATTGTGGGTTTGATCTGAGTTTAGTTGTACGAATTCTGACACCAAGTGGAGTTCCTTTGTTCTTTTACGAGCAGGAGGTCAGAAAACGTTTGAGCTCCGAGTTGGATATCGAACGCAGCATGAGAACAAAGTGAAGTCACGGAGGCCTCTATTCGAGACTCGTGGCTAGATCAGCTGCTTCTACCATAACACACCGGAAATCTCCGCTTGAATTGCATTGTGGGTAATATAGGGACCAGATCGTGACAAGAAAGAAGAACAGAGTGTCTATTTTCAGCATTTTTTCTAATCTATCCATCGTAAGTCCGAAAAATGTCACGTCAAGCCCCAACTAGTCCAAATAAGAAATCAAGCTCGTTCTTTCAATGGACCACACAAATGATTTGAGCCATAAAGCTTCTGCACAGGTTTAGACACTGAAACTACTTGTTAGGTTTAGGAAAACACTCACTGTGTTTACATGCACAGCCAGATTACAGACATAGTTCGACTATGTTGCTCAATCGGACAACTGCAATTGTCCGAGTATACATACAATCGAATTATTGGGCCGAAGCATGTCATACCCCGGTACGACAGGTGGCGCTAGATGCACAATGGCGCTCTTGCTTGCGGTGATTTCGGAGGAAAGATTGCTTCTCGGTCTCTCCATCGTGTTGTTTTCTATTTCCGGCCACAACACGACTATATTACATCGTCTCCTTCTACTTCCGGCTCACGGCCCCCGGGGGGAAAAATCTCGAGCCTGCGCAGAACGCAAAATCCAAATCCAATCTGATGTAACGTAAACATGCGCACGAGTAATGAGACTATCAATCGAGTAATCGATGTGTTTTAATTCGACTAGAGAAATACGATCCGGTCCGATTTTAGTCAGACTAAGGTGTCGGAAGGTCGTCGCCTAACAAGAAACGTCAAAATGGGTCGTAACGCGCTGAATTCACAGTCAACCTTTATCTTCGCTTTTCTGATGAGCGCAGGCCGTTTAATGTCGTTCATATCAGCTACTGTGTGTTGATGCTCCGCCTGTCAGTCAAGGACAGTTATGCAACTTCAACAGGTGCGTTCCTCCTCCTGCAAGGATCTGCTCATAATTAGCCGCAAAAATGACTTATTCAAAAGGACTCTGGTGGAAGTGAGCCTCGCCATTTGCATCCTCTGTCCTCCACACGGGGGGAAGGAGAAGAAGACGGAGGGTGTATGTGCTGTTTGAGCTTACCGAATGAAAGAGTTGGAATTATAAATGATACTCTGCTAGTGGATGCACATAATTAGGAGCTGCAGTGGATGAGAGAGAGAGAGGGAGAGAGAGAGAGAGTGTGCAAATAACAAATGAAGCCTTTACACATCAACCGGACCGTGTTTGATGTCACTGTGTGTGAAATCCGAGGTGTTAGGCTACGTGTTCCTCTGAGGGCCAGAGCCTCAGCATGTTCATCAGAGTGACACTCCATTCCCCCTCCACCACCACCACCACACTCCCACGCGTTGTCTCTCCCTCTCCCCAGGCTCACTGGTTGTCCATGACCATCCATCTGCACCAGTGATCAGGTGGTTTCAAACCGTGGCCTTGACAAGCAGGTGTGGCTCCTTTTTGAAAGGTGCTTTTTGGTGTAATGTGGGAGACGGGGACATGAGGGCGAGTATCTGTGGGCAGGTGTGTGTGTGTGTGTGTGGGTGCACCGCAGAGAATATCACCAACATGTTCTGCCCTTTCCAGACTGTCTGTTGTCTCTCAAGCGTGCCCGTCGCCTGCCAACCTCAGCGAGTCAGGTCTCGTGTTCTGACCCGATCACAGTGACAGCCTCCCGGCGACTGACGCCTTCGTGTCCCTCTTATTCCATCATCGCTTGAGACTACCACGGGCCGCGGATCAATAATGAAAGTATCTGGTACTATGTGAATAATATTCATCTAATTTTAAAGACGTCACCGACATCATCAGCCTGTGACTTTTGACTCCACGTTACGCAGAAAATATGAAATAGACGGCCCATTAAAGAGTTATTTAACGTTGATAATTATTATAATGCATTCATCTCATTGGTTTATGCTGTAATTGGTATTTACACTGGGTTGGATCTGATTCTACTGTTATTTAAAGACTTAAAGGAACAGTTTTGTGTTTTGTGCTGCAGTATTCTCCTAAACAACTGAAGTAAATGGGGACATGTTTAAAGTGTTAATAAAACAAATGGAAAATGACATAAAATGGCTTCATACAGCTCGTCCAGCATAATCTGACATGAACGAACATTATTTACACTGTCGAGGAACAGTCAAGCTCACGCACCCACTTCAAACAGGCTAACACATTTAGCTCATCAGCTACAGTGGTATTAGCTTTTAAAATGACGTCGTTTACAATCAATTTTGGATGTTGAGGCTTCTGTAAACTTGGATTGCGCAACAGAAGCTCTATGGAGCCATTTTATACTTTGAATTTTAGATTTTTCTTTAGTCGTTTTGAAGAACATTTTAGATTAAACTCATCAAATAAGTATTGAACAGATATTGAATGTTTGTAAGTGTGGTAACTAATATGTATTGTACTTCCATTAGCATTTTATCTCATTGTACAGACGTTTGTATTCTCCCTGTTCCACTCTCAATATACTAAATGCAAGTATCAGTGCGAGATTTGAATATAAACCGGACGGACGCAGCAACAGAACTAATTTAAGTGGCTCTTCCTCCTTCATTGAATCCCTCTGCAACGAGGCCCTGAGCTAATCACACAGAATAAATACTTCCAGTCCTCTGGTTGATTAGCATATTAACATTTCTGCTCACCGAATCTCTGTGTTGTCCTCTGCCTGGACCGCTTCAGCTGTAAAAACCTTAACTGGTGTTTGCACTGGGCTGTGGTGGTGCGTCCACTCTGCCGCTCTGGTCTGTTATCTGCAGAGCTGCAGCATTGAATGCATTAAACCACTTATTTGGAGGCTTTTAGATGCTTCTATTTCTGGGGATTTAAACTTCTCTTCCTTGAGCTTTTCAACCATGTAAATTGGGTCAGCGGCAGTCAACTGCTGGGTCAGTGTTGACACGATTTTTCGAGGATACTTCTGCAGATATGGAACAAGGGCAGTGGAGTTAGCGGGACCGAGTCATGCAACCGAACGTAATTGGCGTTAGACGGGAGACGGCTGGATTTGTGTAGTGGCTCACCTTCTGCTGCTCCCAGTGGTCGGCCTGCCCTTCTTACTACCAAAGAAAGAGTCACAACATGTTCTGTGGAATATCCAGAGCAATGGAAGCTGTTTCTGGTCAGGTACATTACCTGGATTGCACAGGGTATTCAGAAACAACCACACAGTATAGGTCGACTGTGCAAGTATTTAATATCCATAGTGTAAATGTTCCACGTGTATCCAAGATGGAACTCCTTTGGTGACATTGCAGGATGTTAGCGAGTACTGTTTACGCACACTGTGGAAGAGAACGCAGCTAATTATACATTTATGTATTTCCTCCCCCCAAAAATTGGGTGAATTTACCCTTTAGTTCCTAGATTTCTTCTCCCAAGTCAACTAAAGTACAGAGCGTGCTTGGATCTAGCGACGCTAGCTCGTGAACGTCTGGTTTTGTCTCTTCAGTTGTTACCTCACCAGTTGTCTGTGCTGGAATAATTTGTTTTTTGTTTTATAAATGGGAAAAGATGGAGGGGTTCGAAGCCCAAATTTCAGACAGATGGTAGGTGCCGGTGCCAGCGGAGGCACGGGCGAGAGGCCGGGTACAAGGTGGGCCCAAGTGAGAGACAAACCACACACAGCTAATCTGGCACACCATCAAACCTCTTGGCAGCTCTCCGAGGGTAACAATTACCGAAGCAAGGTGCCGTAGAGCCGCCCGCTTTGAAAATGAAATGAAATGAGTTTTTTCCCTCCACAGCTACAATCGGTACAGAAATGCTGATTACCTTTCAAATGCGTGCGCGGTTTTCCTTTGTTCCCAATCCACTGAGAAATATAAAGCAGATTAGACAGACAGACAGACAGACAGACAGACAGGCAAAGGGCTGCTTTGTGCTGCGGCTCGGTGTTTAACATTTACTCACTCCAGATCTCCCCCTCGGTCAACAGTTTATTTGGTTCAAGAGCTCGCAGGAAAGACAGAAGTGTCCATCGGAAAGAAAAACTTCAGCTAAAAGCGTTGGTTTCGGGGACAAGCAGGGCCGACTGTAATGAGGCACCGAGGGGCCCTGACAGACCGGAGACAAAAGAGCCCACTGGAGTCCTTCACACTCGCAGGAGAAAGGAGAAAGAAGTGCCAATTCTCCTGTCCTCCCCCTCTGGGTTTGATAGTCTGAGTGGCTCTGTTCTACTCTTAGCCGCTGATCAATACGTCCTGTTCTCTTCTGTTCTGGTCAGCTTGTCACTGCGCCCGTGGGGAAATGTGAAGAAAAAGTGCCCGAGTTCCTTAAAAGCAGCTGCGGCCTCCCCGCCGCCCGTCATCCGCCAGCATCTGCTCTCATGTGAGGAGATATTACCCACGAGGAGCGGCGACTGAGGACTTGAGGTCCAATGAGGGACGCTGCTGCAGGGCACCGTGCGTGACTGCAGAGTGAAAAACATGTATGTCTTCATAATCATCAGCGCCCGTTCAAATTTAGCCTCGCAAGCTGTCGGGACTAATCTGATCACAAGTCGACAGCTTCAAATGTCATCGCACACTAATGCACTGATGTTTCTTTGATTATTATTGTCTTTTAAACTGTTTATTTTGATTATTGGAAACAGGTAGAAAATCTGATATAAGAGTCAGAAATACACAATTCTGGCAGCTCTAAGGGGGTCAGAGAAATATTTCATAACAACGATCGGATGGATTGAGATGATTTTTTAAAGGCATTTGTGTTTCCTACACGATTAATAAAGATGACTTTGATGACCCTCTGACATTTCGTCAGTTTAGGCTTTCTGTGACACCGGTCATAGATATCCACGCTGCCCAGGAGAGGAATTTAAATCACCGGTTGGTCGTAAAATGTTCACAAAGTGCCATGGGGTCAACATTTTAAGTTCGTCCAAAACTCAGCGGCCGGCTTTTTTTGAGCCAAACTTCACAAACCCAGCTCAGCGAATAAGCAAATGCCTTAGCTTAAAACAAACAAATAAACAAACAAGCTAACAAACTAGCATGTAAGAAGTGTCTGTGTGTTTCAGTGCATCAACAACATTGAACTGTTTTCTCTTATTCCAAAATGTCCACTTGATACAATCCAGTACCATATTTAGTCTATAAAATAGTATCCTGTGATTATATTGAGACAAAATTGCTGAAAATAGCGATTGCAGATGCTTTTTCGTGGTTTAATGGCAGCCGTTTGACCTTCTATGCCCGCCCCAGAGCCTACAACAACCAATAGATGATCCTGTAGACAAGTGACCTCCTCTCTCTTCTTTCTTCTCTCTCCTGAGCTACTTACACACCAGCTTCTGGATTACTGATCTTATAGCCAATGAGATTTCGAATCCAGTAATATATAGTTTATATCAGTTTTTAAAGCCCTAAACTTAAAAATTATGCAAATGTATGTATTTTTATGCATTTGGCACTTGTTTTTGAATATATTATATGCATGAAATTAGTTGTGCATATGGAAATAAAGAACGATAAAGCTTTTTTGCTCCTGTAACTCTCGATCAGGGGTATTCAGAGGTCACAAAAACATTTTTTTTTGTCAGGTGGCTGGATATTACAAGCAATCATAGAGCTTTGACAACTTGATGGAAAAAAAACTAACAGCTTCGAATTTACTCTGGGATAGACTGAGATAGGATAATTTTACATAATTTTCAGAATAGACTTAATGACTAAATACTTTCTAATTTAACAACATTCCCATCAGCCTCAGCTGCAGCTTGCATGTTGTGCTAAATGGCAAATGTCGCATGGTGTAAACACACACACAAAGTTATTTTGAGCACATTAGCTTTAAGCTCAAAAGGACCGTGAAGCCCAATGAGCCCAGCAAAATAACTCTTTGTAATTCAAGTGGTTTTCTCACTCTGGATTTAATTTGATCAATGCTTTCGTTCCTGTATTCTCCTACGGGGAGGTTTTAGGGAGCAACAGGTCAGAATAAGATGATTTCTGTCTGATGAGACAAAGAAAAGAAAACTGAGAGGAGCCAAAGAGAACAACAAGAGAACTCCTACTTGTGTTTCTGCTGTTGTTCTCAAACTGGACAGAATAATTTATCTTATATTACTCTAGTCTCCTGCTTCTTATTGCTCCCGAGGGGGAGAAACAGGTCAGACTTTAGTAATCTTCAAAACAGATGATGATTTATTTCTGATGAGGCAAAAAAAAGACAAAATGTGAGCAGCAGATTTTTCCTCTGAGTTCAACCTCACAGAACCGGTGATGTTCTGTAGAGAGAAACAGACTCTTACATATTCAGCAATCAGCAGCTCATTTGCATTGTATTCCCACCGTAACGTCACCTTTTCTCACCAGAAGCTTTTTGGAGCTTTTCTCGCCAAAAGAGGTCCGAGCCCGATATCCCCGAGAACATCTGACATCACGATTCACTCCCAGTGCGAACATTCAGAAACGATACGGAAGACTGAGCCTTCTATCCGTGCTCATCCTGGGTTCATTTCTTCTGTTTCAGCACCATTTCTGAAAGGATACAGAGACGACCCGATGGAGCAGTACCTGCGGCGGTCATAGGGGGCAGTGTAGCTTTAAAGTTTAAGCGAGGTACGACCACAGGACGAGAAGGAAAAAGTTTTAGGAGCTTTATGAGGAGGCGAAGGAAAAGTGGAAGTCGCAATGTCTTGCCCTCTAGTGGACGCAGAGAGAGTGCGAGCAGCGACGGGATGAAATGTTCGTATCCATTTTCGTACATAAAGGGAGCGTGAATCCCTCGGACGTGTTTTCAAAGCAGACAGGGCCTTTACATCACAGTTACATTTGTTTTTCATCGCCTCTTTTCAGGCTGAAATGTACGTTTGCTGCATTAATGCACCGCTGAGCGAGGTGCAGAGTCTCTGTGCTTCATGAGCACCTGAGGTCTCACTGACGTCTTTGCCGCAAGCTTTACAGTTTACTGTGTCGTCCAATAACTCTGACGCACAACCTCTTTTTGAACTTTTTTTTTTTTTTATCCGCTCGGCTTCGTCATCTAAAAAGCCAGTTTCTTGTAATCTTTCATTATTTATTTGCTAAGTTTAGCTTTGGTTTCATTGTCTTTTGAAATGCCAGCTTGAAACAAATAATGTCTTATTCTTAATATGATTTAATGCTCCTGTAAAGCACTTTGAATTGCCTTGTATTAATAAACTTGCTGCTTGCCCTGGTCGCAGGCACAGGCCGTACCAGCTCGGGTGGAACAAACAGTAACGTACACGACTGTCAGTTGGAAATAAATTAAAAGAAACTTTGCCTCACGCACGGGAAGTTTCTATTACTTATTTCCTGAACCACGACCCGTATACCAAGCGACTAACCTTTTCTACATCCTAAACTAAAACAGGTCCTTGGTTGCCTTATTTTCCTATTTCCTTTCTCCTTTCCTGTGCCGGAGTGACCGTCCCTAAAACACCGGCACTGGGATTTTTTTGCAGATCCATTCAATATTCTTGTATTTGTCCTACGAGGTTGTTGGAGGACCTCATTACTAAACACTGCAGGGAACATCTCTTGAAGCAGGAAACACAGGAGGGCACAGAATCTAAATAAAAGTGTCCCAGACCACAGTGAAGGACTGCCTAGTCAACTTTTTAGTCTTGCGTATAGTCCCAGACACATTTGGATCCCGTTCATTTGTCTATGCCAAACAACTGGGACAAGGTTGGGAAGTCTGTACCTGAGGCAAGGTACCAAACAGCCTCTGCCAGCTGTACGGCCAAGTGTAAGCATGTGTTCTTTCCTGTTCTGCAGTGGTAGCAGTTTCGCAGCGAGCCAAAAGAAAGAAAGAAAAAAGAAATGCGATCACGAACCCCGTCATTCTAAAAAGACATTCGAGGGGTTGTTCTGACGCCTGATCGGAAGCAGATGTTGAAATATCTGGATACAAACCATGTCGACGGAGAACCGCAGTCCCAAAACAAACGCATTACTCCAGAAAGGACACAGCTGTTCATCATCTCGGCGCAACGCAATATTCATCACATTAATCCTGCCGAGTCATTTGATCTAATTATCTCGCAACGAGCGCAAAAACAAAATGTGCCAGAGGTGTGAGATTTCATTTGTTTCTCTGCATTATACAGTCTGACATTGCCGCTGTTGAATGTCATTGTGAAACACAGATGTCAGCGCTATGTGAGTCTGATTGCCGCATCGTTTCCCTTGAACTTAATGTGATCCTGAGTGAGTTCATCATTAAGGTTATTTAGATGTAAGCTGGATTCCCCCTGAAAACAGAAAAGGTCTTGCACTGTAACTCAGGGTGATGATGACGCCGTGGTTCTGGCAGAAAAAGGGAACATAATTCATTTGTTTGACCATCAATGGTTTAATAAACTATAAAAAAATCTTTATCTGGAGAAGCGGCTCATTTTTAATAGATGGCTGTAACTTATGGGCACTGCAGGGGCATGTTAGCCATATATCAGCGTTACATACAGTTCGCTGAAATCCCCCAAAAAAGGATCACAGTGAAGCCCTCGTAAATTTTATGGTATGGAAACAGTCATGTAGCAGAATGCTGCCAAACTCAGCTATTGAATGCTCCAGTTGTAAAATATGAACGGAGATCTATTCTTTTTAATTTTTTTTCCCTTTCTCTCAGTGTTTTTATGCATGTAAAAGATCTTGAAAGTTACAAAGGTAGAAGTCTGCACCAACTGAAGCTCCTCTCTCCCACAGTCCTCAAACGCCTCGTCAGTAGACCCGCCTTAAAGTCTGTGACTTTGTGACATCACACTACATCACCGTGCCACACGTTTACTTAGTTTCACCCTACTGGCTAGTTTGACACGTTAAGAATCGATTGTTGTTGTTGTCAGCCGTGCTCGTTCAGGCGTGTGTGAGCTGACCAATCAGAGGAGACTGGGTATTTAGGAGGCGGGCCTTAAAGAGAGCGTTTCAGTCAGAGGGGGAAGACAGAAAACGAGCATAGTATGTCTTCTTTACTAAAAGCGTAATGACTCAGTAGAGACACAGGTTTGAACCCTCAGAGGTGAGATAGGAAATTAGAATTTAAATAAAAGGTCCATCTTTTCCTCCTGGGCACAACTGAACTCACTTTAACACCAAAATCAAATTTTAACTTTTCATTCTTATCTTAAATTCAGCTCCGGCGAAAGAAAAAGCCTCCCTCCTCTGTTTTGATCTTTATTTGTCTGAAGCTATCAGCTCCTCAGATAACAGATTAAAAAGGAAGGAAAAAAAAAAAGAAGTGCCTTATAAATGATCCTGCACAATAAGAGACATTTAACTCAGTGATCAAATTCAACTCTCAACTCTGTTTGTGTTCTCAGAGCTCGAAGCCGGAGCCAATTTTACTTTCATGTGGATCAGATGAAGACTTAACAGAGACCCAACGTCTCCCACACCACTTCTCCCAAAAGAAGAGTCAAAACTTTTTCATTCTTATTAATTTGGTACAAATGAATTTCAAATGCCTTCTTTCAACAGAGCGTTATATGTTGGGCAGGTGTGCTGCTGGGCCTGCAGGTGGCAGTAGAGGGAGAGAAAAACCGGGCAGGAAACATTGGAAACAGGGTTTTAGAAACAAAAAGGACTGAGGCAACACTCTCTGTCCATACGAACACACCTGAAAATGCATATCACGACCGTTCACGTGTGCCAGTGTAAACAGGAAGTAGATCTCAGTATCCGCCCGTGCTAATGTAAACACTGACGACACAGCGTCTGTATATCTGTTCAAAACGTTCAGTGACCCTAAATGCCGCTTACATTTGTGGGAAGGGCCAAAACGATTGGCGTACAGATGACGTGTCCACGCCACAGAGGAC
The DNA here is from genome assembly GCA_900302685.1 of Spondyliosoma cantharus. Taxonomy (NCBI): domain Eukaryota; kingdom Metazoa; phylum Chordata; class Actinopteri; order Spariformes; family Sparidae; genus Spondyliosoma; species Spondyliosoma cantharus. The sequence continues at coordinate 20,486 of OMLP01003083.1, read as the reverse complement.
GAGAGTTCGAATCCCTCCCTCGTGGCCCTTTGCTGCGAGTCACCCTCCCTTCTCCCTCTCGTCCTGTTTCCAGTCACTCTGCAGCAGTACTGCCCCAAAAGAATAATAATAAGGAGAGAAATAAGCGGCCTGTGATTGACAAAGGAAACTATTGTGTGCTGCAAAATCTTCCTCCAGGTTTCTAATGCTCGAATAACAATCTAAAGTCAAAAACCAGACGTGCCAATTTTGAAACAGGCAAACGAAACCAAACAACAGGCTGGAAAGCTAACAGACCTAAAAAAAAAAAGAAAAAAAAAAAGGCAAAGGAAATAGACATCTGGCAATGACTGAGTGGAAATAGGTCAATTTATGTACCGCAGGGCTGATAAGGGAAAGTGGGAACAGGTGAGCAGGTGGGTGGAGGAGGTCAGATGATGGAGAGTCTCGGGACAAAAGGAGGGAGTGGCGGGATCAGAGGAAAAGGGAGTGGATGGGTGACTCAGAGCTATTTGGAGTAATGGTCCGGGAGCTGAGTCAGTCACATCTGGGTTAGGAGCAGCTTCTCAGAATAAAACACTTGCAGTCGAAGCTACAACAACATCATTTTCTTTTCGATGTGTCTGAGGCGAGGTGGGGGAGTAGAGCCGGGAGGAAACGCGGCAGGGCGCGCGGGAGATGCATAAACAGCACGGCAACACCAAGACGTATGCATGTGTTACAGTTATTAGAAGGGAAAACGTTCAACCCGAGTCTGGATGTGAGGTCTGCTCTGAGCAAAAGATGTATCATTTATAAGCCGAGGGGGCAAGGTTTCTCAAAGAGATGGAGATATTGCTAAACAAAAGAAGGCAAGCGCCAGTCGGAGACCTCGGGACGCTCAGCTACATTTCAGAGTGATGGTGCTGCAGCGTGGAAGGCAGAGACGAAACTGGAATACAAACAAGAGGCACGTCGGCAGGATTGGAAATTAAGAGGAGTTGAAAGAGGTGGAAATACATTCCAGGCAGCTCCATACGCGTCTTTAAGGGCTTTTTCATTATAGATATCCTTTCAACACGTAGATATCTCTCGAATATAAAGGGAGGGGATTGGACAGCGCTAAATTGTTGTTCCTAATTGCCGATAAGTCATGCTCGCCGCCATATGGATATTGTGAGAGGCATGATAGGTTCCAGGGGACGATTGTTCTTCTTTGTGCATCAATTTCATGAGGAAATAGCTAACGGCTAAACCTGCTTCAGTAGACCGACTTCCCACCAGAGAGAGAAGTGTGAGAAAGTGTGCATCCACATTCTTTGCAAGGCCTCAAACCAGTCGAGCGTGTCAGAAGAACATCTGTGATGTGTCTGATATGTTCGGTTCAACCCGCAAAAACAAAGGTTGCCGATGCACTTTTTCCTGCATATGTCTTTACGTTGCAACCTTTGTGTTTCTTCAGGTTTCATTTTTCTGTTTTCATACCGTGAAAACACTGTGCTTGTTATTTTCCTTCGCTAGTTCCACTAGTTGCATGTTCGTTGCGAAGTGACTCCGCCACAGCGACACCGAACAGCTGGAGTTGTGAGACTGAGGAGTTCCCGCAGTAATTACAGACTCAAGCGCGACCACAGTTATACATATTCCTAGTCAACACAACAACAAACAGACACCAAAGGGTTAGATTAAGTGCTTGGATTTGTCTCTTTTTTGAGATTTTTCCAGTATTTTACTCTGAAAATTAACCGGAGGTGTTGTTGTTCTCGCGGTGTCTGACTTCCTGTTTGCTCTGTGCTGAATTTGGCTGATTTGATGCACCGTGCACGGGAAGAAATAGAAGCTTTACGTATCTTCTATGTAAGGTTTCGGACTGCCGGGGCTGCGACTGAGTCGATACGCAGCGCTGCCGAGGCGGATCACAGACGGGCCGAACACGGATCTGGATCTCGCGCTTGGTACGGGTTAGATAAACATCATGCTTTGGCTTGAAATCTCTGTTTTGGTAGCCTCGACGCAGCTACAGATGTCCAGACTTGTTGTCAAAAATATCATTTTTTTTAGTCACACAGCTGGAAACACAGTCGTGAACAGCGGTCACTGGCTTCATCTCCATCACCACCTCCACCTCCTGATATGTGTTGTCATAAAAATGGAATATGAATGTGATGCGACACGTACTGTAGAAATGTTGACATGCTTCATGTGAGCGTATCAGTGGGCTGACCGCCAACGTTTCAGCCTGACGTCTCGGCTGCTTTGTTGCTCTTTAAAGCGTAGCGGTACCTTGAAATCCAGTGAATTCATGGTGCTCCCAACAATTTAGTAGAGCTCATTTTGAGTTGTGATAAAAAAAAAAAGAATGGTTATGTAACTCAAGCTGATTGAGCCACCTCAAGCATGAAATAAAACACTCCGCCAGGAAAAAATCCCCAAGGTGCACTGCAGGAAACCGTTCAGGTGGCTTCCTTCCAGGAGGGCAGGAGCAGAGCAATCACTCCTGATGTGTGACTAAGGTGAAATTTATTAGGTAGACGTACTTTATTTAAAACAAATTGAGTTTTATATGGCTTACTGAAAAGAATGGCCTTGAATTACACCTAAATTATGCAATCATTTTAACAAAAACCTGCTCAACCAGGGTTCTTTCTTCATCAGTGTTATTTTCTTTTTTGTTTTTTTAATGACACTAATCAGGTAAATGCAGGATGAAACCACTAACAATGATGATATTTGGAATTCTGATAGTTGTTTAATTTAGTTTTTCATGTTTAAAATGTACATGTAATTATAATTTAATCACAAACATCTGATAGAAGTTCATAATAAAAAAAAAAATTAGTCATCTGTTAAAAAAAAAAGATGTTTTTTGTTTCTAAAAGCAAAAAAAATATTGGGGATGTTGAAGGAAACACTGGAGGATTCTTGAAAAACACTGATTTGCGTCTTTAAAAGTTAACAGTCGTCTATTTGTGTTTCAAATTCTGGCATTTTCATATAAAACAACAGCGATAGAAGACACTGCGCCTTTACTCCCGCAACCTCTTCAGGATCAATGCATCCTCTGCAGAGTTGGACACTTTCCTGTCAGTCGGAGCCTCGCACACACAAAAAAAGAAATTCATACCCAAAAGCAGCTCTGCTCCTCGTGTCAAGCGCTTGTGTTATTTTTTGCAGCTGAACGTTAAAGTTTAACGGGGCCCTTTGCCATCTCGCTCTACAGAAACTGGTAAACTGTGAACAGAGGTACATCTGACAAAAAAAAACAAAACACACACACTCACACACACACACGGCGCTGTTGAGACGCAGCGTTATAAAAATACTCCCGCGCCCTCCCTCAGCTGCAAGTCAGATGGATATATGGCGAGAGGAGACGCAGGGAGAGAAGACAGCGGACCTGAAATAGCCTCCTGAAATAGCCCGAAGCACCCAGGGAAAGAGACCTGCCTCCGCCCGCTGTTAATTCCCCTCCGTCCTTGAATGTGTGTGTGGTCATGTGTGTGTAGGAATAGATGTGTGTGTGTGTGTGTTTACCTCTTTTTC
>OMLP01003083.1:2285-16846 GCA_900302685.1 Spondyliosoma cantharus | reverse complement strand
CAGGGTGAAAATCCAAAATGTGTTTAAGTGAAACAGGATTTTTTTTTTTTTTTTTTTCATCAGTAAACATTTCATATTGCGCACTCTCTCTCTCTCTATGCTCATGTTTATTCATTTACGCCGCGCAGGGCTATGAAGTAATGCTCCGTTTTGGTTGCTTGCACTATTCATTAGCTTGTGTATCGCCCGAGGTGTAGCCACTTATAGCGTGGGGTTGTGTAGCTGCTGTCGGCAGCCACGTTATTGACAGAACCATATGGATTTAATTTCATATTCATCGCGCCGAACCCCAGAGAAACAGGTCCGAGCCAACGTGTCTTTGTGCGACGATGAGGCAGCGTAGCGTTCGCGTGACAGAACGTAAGAAAGAGGAAGAAACAACGAGGTGTGTGTGTGTGTGTGTGTGTGTGTGTGTAGATCTCAATCCCATCCTATCTATTTTCTTTGTTGGTGGGGGGGGGATTGTTTTAGAGACAGCGCCATTTCTGGATGCCATCATCACTCACGCTTGCCCAAGGTCTCAGGCATGAGATGTTGCCATGCATCAAGGTATTGTTGATCAATATTGATTGATCTGTGCAACTTGAGGGAATATCAGTGCCCATCTCTGCCTCTCACGCCGTTCTGTTTATGTAATTAATATGGAAGACAAGTAGTAGCTCAGCCATAACTTTTTAACCTTGCAGAAAGCCACAATAAATCAAAAGCGGGGCTCCATCAGACGGATCGGGCTGGCAGGGTTATTGCGGCGCTGCTCCGAGGCCGTGTGGGAACGAGCCGACTGCACAGGAGCAACATTTTTTTTCCCACACACAGCAGAACAACCGTGTTTGGTTTGAAAATGACATCCAGTATCAGCACGGGTCACCTGATACCCCTGTTAACATGGGTTTGTTTGCCACGTTGTTTGAAAGACGTGCGGCCAGATATGTTTTCTGTTGGTGCTCGCTGCGTGCAGGAATGTTTCTGTTTGGTCTGAGGTTTTGGCAAAGAGACGTCGATCTCTCTGCACCGTGACAAACCGTCTCTGGAGCTCCTCTCAAACGCATAATAGCGGCTATTTTCCAAACAAGTCTCGGGTTTTTTTCCGAGGTTTTGACGTGACGCCAATCAATTAAGATGAAAATGATGTTACACGGTTACACAACAACAGTCACCGCTGTCCAACGTGTCCGAACGACTGCCAAACCACATCCTTTTCAACACAATATCGCTGCAGTTAGACCCGCCTACACGTGCTTTCTTCTGAATGCATTTTGAGTGTATTGCGGTATTAAATGAATAAATAAATAAAAAGCCCAATCAAGAGATCATGGCCATGTTGGTCAGTCCAGGCTGAAATATCTCTTCACTGCATTGTCATGTAATTCTGCCCAGAGGATGAATCCACTGACTTTTCCCCCCCACAGTGACATTGACATAATTTGTTTCAGGCGACTGATCGCCTGGATCATCATGTCACTCCACACCATGAATATTTCATCTAGGCGTGTTTATGACGACAAAAACTAGCCGACTTTTCCATCAGCCAGCTGTATCCCAAGTCTTCTTTGTGTTACATGCTACGACAAAACAGTATGTTGATTTCGTTTTTGTTTAGATTTAGATTATGTTAGCGTGTTAGCTCAAAGCCTGAACGCAGCCTCGTAGAGCTGCTATTGATGAAATTACCGATTTCCCGACAAAACGTCACATTTCCTCAATTTCCTCCTCATGATACCGCTTTATTAGGCCATTGTTAGCCCGTGGGGTTACTATCATTCTGATAATTGCCCTACAAACACTGTCACGTTTGTGGAGTGTCACTGGGAAAACCACTCAACCAATCAGATCGTAACGGGCGCCATCATCTTGAACACATAGCTAGCCGGCTACTTATCTACATTCACAAAAGTAGTACGCGAGTGTGGATAAGACTGACGAAAGCAGGAAACGCAAGTATTTCATCGAGGTGACTTTACGTAGGAGTTACGTTACGGAGGTGTCGCTTGCTAACGACTCAGCTAACGTGATCAGCAAAAGAACCGGACCGGATTACCCCTGATGATGTCACCAGGCAGGGGCCTCTCGATGAAATAAGCCATCAAGTGGAATTATGGGAATTGTAGTATTTAGTAGTGGCAAAGATGAAACTGATCAAAAGTAAGCAGCGTGACAGAATTTGTTGTCTTTAACCTGCAATTGAATAAAATGCATATTTTTTCCTAAAGTGCTTGTGCCGGCCGGTGCGTCTCGTCAGGGTCAGGCGATGAGATTTTGTGTCTGTGTTCATCCCGGAGTAATTAGCTGCGATGATTTTATGCGGCTGAAAGCAAAAAAAAAAAAAAAAAAAAAGCAGAAAAGAGTGAAATTAACTATGAATGGATTCTGTCTGATATAATTCCAACAACACCTGTTCAAGCTGCTGAATCAGCCCAGTTTCAGGACTCATTACAGTCTGTATGCATTTCAAACCAATTCCATCACACACACACACACACACACACACACACACACACACACACACACACACACCGCTGAGCGCTGCAGTCCTTCTCCGCCTGCATCGTACACCGAACTGGAGAAGAGCCAGCTTTGAATCATTTTCTCTCTCTTTTTAAACTCGTTCTGGAAGGTTTTAATTGCAGACACGGTTACACATGTGGTAATTATTTGTCTCTGAAAAAAAAAAACAACGTGTAATTGTTTACTTCACTCTGGGCTTTTCGAGTCCGCTGATAATTGCATCTGTTAGTCTGATTTCCCATGTCAAAGGCTGGGGGAGAAATCAACCATTCGCTTTTTTTGTTCCGGATGAGCGATGATTGTTGTGCGTCAACATTTGTAGGTCAGTAAATTCTCAGCTCTGTGACGCGAGTGTTTTCACGTTGGCACGGTTTAGAGGGACGTGTGTTTCGACCAGCCAGATGCAAAATGTTGTGTCGGGCTGATTTTTTTCCAACAGAGACCGACTAATCACTTCGTACGTCCACACCAGCCGTGTGCCGGCACGATGAGGACAACATGTCGACTGATAAATTATCCGTGATCGTAGCGAAGATGACGTCCGCCCAGTGTTTGGACGCAACCTGCCGGACCAGATCATGTTTGATTTGTGAGAAACTCTTTGAGTCTCATTTTCTGCATTGTACAGCAAATGTCTTATTAGATATTAAACAATTTCATTCACACATTAGTTAACACCAGCAAACGTTGCCTCTATGTTGTTGAACCGTGTTCGTACTCTCTCTGCAGAAATTAGCTTTTTATATTGTTTTTTATTTGAGCTTTTTTAGTGTTGCTTCATATTCTAATCAGTGTACATTCATTAGTGCGTACAGGCCAATTAGATGCTGTTATTTTAAAAATAGCTCTCCCATACATAGGATGAAGCTCAGGTAGCGCAGCTGACACGGGACCAGAGCTCGTATTTATCTCTAAGTCACTCGAAGGAATTGTGCTGGAAGTGAACGCAGGACTGAAAAACACTCAGTCAACGGGGATTCAGACCCAGAACAGCGCTTCATTAAAATAGTACAGGGGGGGCTGCGTTGGTGGTTTGTTTTCAGGCACCGCTGAGACAATGAAATACAATCCAGGAAGTCCTCTTGTTTTAAAGGATTTCACAACTCTTCTTTAAGTTCCTCTGGTATCCAAAAGCGCTCGCTGACCTCAAACGTAACCGTGCAGATCATCGGTGTGCAAATAACATGATTTTAGCCCTTCAAATGGCTTAAAGTACACAGCGAAGTCCAATTTTGCATGAATGTGATACCCAATAATTCCTTTTGACTTTTTTGAAAAGAAATGCTTTACTCTTTTTCCTGATAAAATGGACTTTACCACCTCTTTGACTGGACTTGATCACTTCTATTCCTACTGAAAATAAAGATGAAAGATTCTCCAGTAGCTGATTTGCTGCCTTTCGTACGACCTTATTTAACTTTTGTGTGTAACGTCTGTCATGCTCACCCCGATGAAGCCCACAAGCTGATCGCGATGGTCTAATAATGAAGTTGTCCTACATACATCTCTATATTTCTGTATATACTTCAAACTGTTGCTGGAGCTTTTTTAACCTGTTTCTCTTCACATTAAAGTCGAGTGGCAGGTGGGGTTGATGGTCCTTAATGTCCCGTGTGAAACCAAAAAGTCAACGCTGACTTGTTTTAACTTACAGATGTAAGAACGCATTTAACTCAGGGAATAATACACAAAGTGACACGACTGTTGGGCCTTGGCAGAGGTATGCGCTCTACTGAGTGACATTCTGTTTTTAATAAAATTGTGTGATATTTATTTTACTGCAGTTATTTTAGAATCCATCCCCCCAGTTTTCTGTCACTTATCCGGCAGCTAAGGAAGGTAAACAACTTGTCCCGCTCCCTTTACCAGTTTCCCAGCTCCTCCTGGGGATCCCGAGGCACTGCAGGCCAGATAAGATATATAATCATCTCTCCAGCGTGTTCTGGGTCCACCCGGGGTTCTACTAGTGGGACGTGCCTGGAAAACCTCCAAAGGAAGGCGCCCGGGAGGCATCCTGATCCGATGCCCGGACCACCTCGACTGGCTGCTTCTGACACCGAGCAGCAGCGTCTCTGCTCCGAGCTCCCTCTGGACGTCTGAGCTCCTCACCCAATCTGTGAGGCTGAGCCCAGATAACCTTCGGAGGAAGCTCATTTTATCTGCATGGATCCACTTTTATCATTCTTCCCGGCAATTTTATCCCTTTATTGTGGATGATTCACCGCAGCAGCGTTCTCTGAACATGCGGTAATATTCTCTCATCGCGACGCGTTTCAGAAGCAGCTCCTCAGATTTCAGGTCGGTGATTTCGAACAGCACGCGCGGCTGTAATCAACCCCGTGTGCTGGAAAACATGACGCGTATGATTAATTTAATCAGAGAGTTGTTGAATCGCTCGGACTACGGAAGCATCACTGAGAACCCTTGGCCGGTTGAGACTCTAACCCCCACTCAGCTCCATAAATGATGCATCACGTACAGAACAGAACAGAACAGAACCGCGCTTTCCACAGAGAGATGGGATGAAGAGTAGACTCAGCTGGGCCGGTTATTATCTATTAATGTAGTGCAGACAAGGATAGCATCAAAGAGGGGAAATTTGGATGACAATACTATCAAGCACAGCAATGGAGCCCATTTAGCTGTGAGGGTTAGAGAGAGATCCTCGCCGTTTTCCTTGTGCCGGTGAAAACAGAGCAGAAAGCAGCAGATCGGACGCAGAAGACGGTAAAACAATAATATTATGACGTGGACGGATGTTTTCTGGAGACATCAGGCAGCTGACAAAGATTGTGTAGCGGCGCCGACGTCGCTGATTAACAACGTCTGGCATTTATATTTTTACTGCATATTGTTATATATTGATATTGAAATGGAGTATTAGCGACTTTTTCCTGCAGCTTTAAGTCAGAAAAGCAGGACAACAAAACAGCCTGGAACAGAAAAAAACGATCATGTCTACACCAGAGATCGATGTGAAGCCCACTGGACTGTGCATTAACCAGTTAGCTTATTGCACTTCAATATGAAGATCTCCGCGTTCAGTAGCGACCACAATAAACACAGAGGGATTTGCATTTATGGATTTTTTCTCCTGGCGCTGTGCATCTGTGTGTCGTGTTTCTTGCTGTGGGGTGAAAAAAGAACTCTATTCATATTCTCGGAGTATCCTCGCAAAAGTGCAGAGCGCCATCCGAGGACATCTGCAGATATTCAGGCTTGCAGGTCGAACGGTGATATAACACGGCTGTATCCTGACTTGTCAACCCGCAGGCTCGTGCTCAAAAACATCAGAAAGAGCAACGTATAACTACAAGGTACTTAGTATATAAGGTGAAGCGGAAAAACACTTTGTGTGTGATGAATCATTTTCAATCAGATGTAAGAGGACGGTTGAATGTGAGTCATCTCCTTGAGTCGTAGTATTTTCTCCCAACTGTATCAGATAATAAATATAGAAACACCTACGTTTTGTTGTTGTAGGAATAGGAATTAAATCCTGCGAAGTTGTCGTGCAGAACTTTTGCAGGATTTGCATCAACAAAGAAAATGCATGACACAAAAAAAAAAAAAAGAGAAGCCCCAGAATAAGCAAATCAACAACCAGGCATTTGCTAAAAATCAATGCAGCACCCGCTCGGCTGTTCATGAACCAATGAGCTTGTTGAGCTATAATATGAAGTTCCTTGTGTCCTGCAGCCACCGCGGTGCATCCAAAACACCCATTTGCATTTATAGATTTTCTCCCAGCGCCGTGTATCTGCGTGTCATGCTCTTGCTGGGGGGGGGAATAGGATCTCTATTCATAGTCTTTATCCATTTCATCTGCACGGCGGTCTTGACCGAAGGGCCTTTTGGATTCAGTCCCACTCACACACAAACGATTTACTATGGGCAGGCCGGTCTGTCGGGTAGGGGGCAGGGCACAAGGGCGCTTGTTCACGACTTTGTGGATACAATGAATTCAAGAAGTGAGAAAGCAATCTAGTACGACGTTTCCCCGCCCAAAAAACTGCAGCCTTCCAAATTTCCCACACGCTTAAATGAACTCCTCTCGGACGGAGCGCAAACAGAAGTTCACAAAAAGGAAGTTTTGAATTGAATTGAGTCGGCCGATACGAACATTTGCATATGCTGTCAATGATAAAAAAATATATTTCTGTGTGTGGTTTAACAAAAGTAGCTGCCTGACAGCTAAAGCAGATAATGCTGCACTTTACTTGAGGGGAGACAAAAACACTAATTGATTTACATGATATGGAGGTAATTAATAATTATTTTTTCAGCAATTTAGCAGCTGATTTAATCAACAACACTGTTAAGAGCTCAGTACGTAGACTCAGACGTTTAGAGCACCTGGTTCCAGAGTAATTACCCAGACAGAGAAGTCTAATTGAATTATCAGTTAAGTTATGTGGGGCAGTATATAAACGTGCACTTATTTTGATTTATTTTAATTATATTCTGACCTTTTTCACGACATTTACTTGTCAAAAAGTAAATGACAGCAGGGTCTATTAAAATTAACATAATGTTTTCTGACAGAATGATGAAACTGGCGTACTTGAATATTTATGAAACTATACCAACAGATCAGGTACACGAAGTGAAGTCTGTTATGACAGCGTGAAATACTTGGAGAATATATTTTTAAAAGACTAAACCTGACCGAGACTTTTCAGGAGCATGAACCTAACCGGGTAGTTTGGAGGACGTGTTGGATTGTTACACTGAGTTGTTGTTTTGTCCAGATGGCCAACATTAAAATTCAACAGTACACATTAGACAGATGTTACTTCCTGTCCACCACCTTAATCACTCCAAACATTTGCTGTCTCAGTTCATGGTCTGCATCCTTCGAAGGACTCGAAGCGTCAGCCCTTGTTTCCTGGTTGCGTCACCAGATGTTTTACTCTTACGTCATGATTTCTACCGGCCAGGCCCGCGAAAAGTGACGATCGACGCCACGCGATGTCGCCATTTTCTCTCTTTCTTTCTTCCTTTTTGGCCGCGCAAAGAGTCTTGGGATGTGTGAGGCCGCGAAGGATCGTAGCGGTGCGTCCTCCAGAAACAGGGAGAAGAAGATGAAGAAGAAGAAGAAGAAGAAGAAGGAGTATCAATCACATCTTCCTTCACAGGAAGGATGCAGACCCTGAATTGAGACACAGCAATTTTCTCTCTTCCCTCTGTTACGGTTGGACTTCCAAGGTGATCTTCAGGAAGTTTACTGTCAGCAATGCAAAGGTATTGCTAGCAAGAGGAACATCACTCTGTAACACTGCTCTACGACTGTGAGTCCATTTTTTGAGTGTCTTCCAGGTCGAACTTCATATGTAATCATCGTGTCACTGTGCATCTCATGCTATTCATTTCATTTTAGGTTTTAGCTACAACTGGTGACCATCAACCAGTCAAAACTCTTGTTCATCTGCATCCTCGGTCAACTAAAGATACAATGATTACACATTTCTGACTTTACGATGGTTAATAGTTGACAACTCCTGGGGGTTGGCGGGATTATGATCCAATAAACATGTCGTCCACTGTGCAGATTGTAAAGCCCACTGAGGCAATGTGATTGTGATTGTGGTGCGATATAAATAAATCTGATTTGACTTGATTTTCAACAGATCGTATCCGCCGCACAGTTTTTATTGAAATGCTCAGTCAAACCTCAGCTGTTCAGGATTTTGTGTGCTTTGTTTTTTACTTTTTCTCCTCGCCCAAAAAGCGCTAAACGTACGACATCAATCACATCTTCCTTCACAGGTACATCTGTATTTTTTAAACTGACGCTCGGTTCGTGTCGAATTTTGAGTGTCGAGCGCGCTCCTGTTGTTCACACATCCTTCGCCAAGGCAGCACATCAAAACCAGCAGCTGTCAAAGTAAAAACAAACAAAAAAATAAAAAATGGCATGATGGTTGAGTAAACAGCCAGGTAGCTTATTGGAACAGTTTTCAGGTCAGAAACGTGGTGTTAAGAGCACTCAGGAAAGCATCAAAACACCAGAAAGCAAAACTCAGGTTATGCCAGCAGCTATTTTCCTCCAGAGTTTCTAGTTTGTGCAATTATTGTTAAAAATGACAGACAGGAATGCTTTCTCTCCCTGATAACACTTCCGTTCCACAGGCTCTCGCACAACTTCTGCCTTAAAATACAGGACACGGGCAAGTTTGGAAACAATCGCCTGCATCAGGTGTTTGACGGATGCGAGCCGTGTCGACGCGCCGTGTGATTTCGCCGCCCGGGCGCATTGATCACAAGGTGTTTCGACTCTGCTCGAGCGTGGCTTGGGAAAGTGTGGAATAAGCTGTAATTTCATGCAATTATTCAGGACAGGTGAGTGTCTCTAGCAGCTTTGGGTGATGTGGAAGGAAGTGTCCTCCACCAAATTGGTGTCAGGTATTAATTTGACACCGCGGCACACTTCACTCCGAAGTGCATTTGTGACGAATAGCAGAGTGCGGCATTTGGAAACCCGCCGACGATTCTGCCACTTCGGGTGCCTTCCTCTTTTAACTTTAAACCCTCCTCACATATGGAAACTTGTTTAAAGTGTGTGTGTGTGTATACGAGAGAGAGAGAGAGAGAGAGAGAGAGAGAGTGTGTTACAGAGGGGAGGTGGGGTGTTTCTCGTCAATGCAAATCATTCACTGCCTGCAATCTACCTCCAGCTGGCGTGATGCTCTGGAATATTGGCAAGTGAGGCGGGCGGGTCGATAAGGATTTTAACCGCATCTTAAAATGGGTAATGGTGGACCTTTATGTGTGTCATTGTCACTTACCCAAAAGTCACGGCTCCTAAGCGCCACCATCCATCACCTGCCTGCCTGCCACATGCCTCTTTCTGCCTAACCGATTCACTTAAGCTCTGTTTGTTTGTTTGCTCTCAAAGTCACTTTCATTTATGATCGAGGCCGCGGCACGGGCTGCGATTGCATGTGGAGCTGCACAGATAGACAGGGGGTGGGTAAGACCGCCCTGAAATTACTCACCCCGCGCGAAAGCCTGTCAAAATGGATATTGCGCTTATATGAAGCGAGTAAAAAAAAAAGGGTAAAGCTGTGTTTTGTCTGTGGCTTCAGTCTCTCTCGTCTTTATAAATGTGATCGCCTGCAGTGATTTGCGTCTCAAACGCAACGCTTCCCCTAAATAAAACAACTCTAAACATGAGAAAGTCGTTTAACAGCTAAGGGAAACAAAAAAAAAAGAGAAGCAGTAATCTAATAGCGAGTCACTCGTTGTATCGCTGTGGGCAAGTTTGTCAGAAGTATTTTAAGACGTTTTAATGATCTCCGCTTCGGAAAGAATGAGGAGCTCTGTTTGAATTGAAACTGTAGGGAGACGGCTTCGGAAAGGATTTCATGCTGTCGATTTAAAAAAAAAATAGCGAAAAAAAAAAAAGGTTGCTGTTGTGGTTCTTTGCCCTCCAGGTGAGTCACAGCAGACGCCGTCAATGCCACACTGCTGCCCTTGAACGGCTGCAGAGTGTCTCACCGTTTTTACGATGACAATTTCAGTCACAAACTCTCGGAAATGCAGTTTTCAGCGTGGGGTACTGGCGACACCTGAGCAACGCTGAATGTCTCACTTTATTTCAGTCTGTACGTGCGTCTGATTTGTTGTGATAAAGTTGAATGTGCAGACATTTTTGAGGAGGCTGTTGCAGATAAAAACTGAATATTCATTTTTGGGTGAACTCACCTTTTAAACAAAGACGTTTAAACAGTGTCGCTGACTGCAGGTACCAGCTAACAACTGATATTAAGTGTGTTTCCCCAGATTTCCATCATCATCATCATCGCGAGCCTGTAACATGAAATCACTTTAACCGGACATCATTTGTGTTGAAGTGAAGCGGCACCGAGGTCAGAACCAGCCCGCAAACAAGCAGGAAAGAAAAAAAAAAGCGCTACACATGTTTGGCAGCTGTGTCATCGTCATTCAGACCGAGGCCTCCATTAAAAGTAGTTAGCGTGGAGGATCTTCATTAAAGTTTCATTCCCTGTGTACCAGGAGGATGTTGGCAGGGCCGCTTCATCTTCATGTATATTTACAAAGCTTTGGCAAGCGTCCCGCTCATTTTTGTGGCAAACTGGCAAAGATGTTGAGTTTCCCTAAGCAACTGTCAGGAGCTGCAGAGGACGGTTGGCAGACTCAAGTTTGGGAAGAAATGCTCGTTAAGCCAAAACTGTCACGATAAATTAAACACCCGCTCCATTTTTGAAGTTTGTTTTCCTCCGCTGCTCGCCGTCCGACCCCTCTGTCATGAGGACGCCATCGGGAACGAGCCGTGGACACGCAGGGTCAACTGCTGCTTTCCTCTTCAGCTGGATGTGTGTGAGATTAACCGGCGGTGCCTTCAGACTCTTGCAGGTCTGAAGGTAATCGGCCTCACCGCAGAGGGGCGGGGTCGGAGAAAACAAAGTTCTGGCTTTCATCTGCGCTCCGAATATCGTGATTGAAAGCTGAAAAGGCCTTTTCTTTTGAACGAGCGCTCTGATGTAGAAAACAAAGAAAGGCCTCGTACCTTCCAAACCGCCCCGACGATTTCCAGGACATTAGCAACTTGGCAAACACCGTCTCATTCAATTGTTTCCGAGCCAGTGCGAAGTGGAGGAGAAGAAAGGAAAAACAAGAGGCAGCGTACTCGAAGGGTGGAGGAGGGAGGACGCAGTCACCTCGCGTCCATCCTGCTGGAGGAAAGGACTTCATTGAGTATTTTGTTTTCATCTAAGGCAGGACACAGCGAGAATCACTTGACAAATGCGTGCGTGCGTGCGTGCGTGCGTGCGTGTGTGCGCGTGTGTGTGTGTGTGTGTGTGTGTGTGTGTGTGTGTGAAAGTCGTACGAAATAAATAGGGAGAATACCTGGGTGTATGTGTGAGTGTGTCTGCGTGCTTGTTACAAGGCACTCTCATTTACATATAGAGCGCTGGGCCCTCAGGAGGTAAGTGGACTTTAACAGTGAGATAGCTCTGCTATTTATTGCTTTTCATGCTGCAGTGAATACCTGAGAGCCGCAACTTCTCAAACGTGGCAGTGAAATCCATACACAAATGACCAACAGCCATCACTGTTCTCCAGTAAGTGCTTCTGCGCTCAGAAAGAGAAAGCCGGGATGCTGTTAGACACACAATGCACCAATATCTATAATCTCTTTCTCTGTTACTACACAGGCAGCCGGATGCGTAACAGCAGGCGATGACACGCTGAAAGAGACGAGCAGCGGAAAGTTTGTCCTCCCAAAAGTTTTTTTTTTTTTTCTCAAACTGAATGAAAACTTCTCGGTTTGACAATCTATTTGATTTGATTTTTATTGCCCCGAACTATTGGCAGCGCAGCCCACCCACACAATAAACTAATATCAGGATGTCAGCCTGTCAACAAAAAAAAAAAAAAAAAAAGTCAGTTTGCATTTTCAGAGAATGATGTTACAATCCATCAATGTCAAACTAATCTGAATTGGAAATTATATTACAAACCCCGGAATAAACCCGTGTTTTTTTGTCTAGTCCAGTCAGCAGCATGGAAGATTTATAGCTATGTCATTATTCTAAACATAATCTTAGTTCTGCTGTGTGATTTAGCAGTGATTTATAGTCATTCCATTTACTTGTAAACCGTGGCAGGGAGTGACAGAAAAGGACAGCCTAATATGCTAACAGCCGCGGTGCCGCTGATATGAAAATACAGCTGGGTGGAGGAAGCTTTGAGCTGTGCAGCGATGTCGTCCTCGCTGTGCAGCTGCAGAGCTGTCATCAGCGCCGAGCTCGGCAACGCTGATTGCACGGAAACATTTACATCATCCCGAAAGAAAAAGCCATGATGCCACTGGTTTTAATCACCGCTCTCATGTCATCATTATTCATATTACCATCAGCATTTCTTAAATCCTAATTAGTTTGCTCGGCCATGCTTATCAAACATTATCATAATCAACATATTTTCCATATAGACTCCTGAATAAACTGGGGGTGATAATGGCGGCGGCATCGGTTGTCGAGGTGTCTACACGAGCTGGAGGGAAACTTTCCTGAAGGGAAAAAAAAAAAACATTTTCAAAATGAAGACGCTCAGAGAAGACCGACAGCGATGCTCCAGCAATTAGTGAGATCTTGTTAAAATCTTCCAAAAAGAAGTAGCGAGAAACCAAAACAAAACACAAGTAGCACAACGCTAACCCTAAACTCTGGTTTCGCTTCCTCTAGCTAGCTTGATATTAGCTAGCAAGGTTATAAAAAGCAGTTGTGAAATAATGTTAGTCATGCTAACATCCTGACGTTAGCTAGTCAGAGATTCCTGCACACACAGTGTAACATCAGTATCAGTAATTACGTGTATGACTTTAGCATACCAATTAGCGTTATTAGCATGAGCTAAGCAGGAAACCATTATCAATAAATCTTTGTCCTCTCTGACCCCATCGTTCACAGCAGTAAGCTAGCTCAGAAATAACAACGGAGACATTTTAATTATGTTAATTTAATGTTTTAACTCTGGATATTTGACTCACTCACAAGCAGACCCTAGACCAGTTTTTCCACCTCATCTACGCCCCCCTCCTGCCCCATGACTGCACGCCCAGACACCAGCACTATGTAGATGACACCGCCATCATCAGCCACATTATCAACAGGCTGCTCGATGTCGTACGGAGTTGGTTGTTGATCAGCACCACAGAGAACCACAGTCACAGTCCTCATACATCAGCACGCTGGTAGACAAAATAAAAGCAAAGCTGCACTTTCTTAAGGATGTTAAACTCCGGCGCCAAGGTCTTGTCGACTTTTACAGAGAAGCAATAAAAAGCAATCAGCCTGGAAACATCGCAAACTGGCATGGCTCGCGCACTAAACCCGGACAGGAAGTCTCTGCGGCCGGGTGATTAAAACCGACCAGAACATCTTTGGTACCCATCTACTGAGCATCAGCATTATCGGTAACATCACAAACTGGCGTGGTTCTCGCTGGGCAGTAAATCTCTGCAGCGGGTGATTAAAACTGGTCGGTACCCGTCTCCCGTGCATCGGTGACATCGCTCAAGTGAGGTAATCTGCATAGAGCTCGAAGAAGTTACAGAACTACAGTTAAATGAGCCGTGAACCTTGAACCTTTGCTGCCCTCCTGGTCCGTCCGTGCACATTTGGCTTGTTCACTCTACTTTCTTGACCTCCAACGAAGTATTTCTGCAGCATTGTTTTTGCTTTTCTTCCTAAATTTTTAGCGCATTGCACATTTTATCATTCAAGGCCCTCTGCATATTTCTCCAGGGAGTTTTGTGCAACCTCTCCTGTATCACGGTGCATCAGGCAACAAAAGGCAAATAAGTCAGTCGATAATTCTTCATAACGACAGCAGATAGACGGATGTGACCCTGCAGCCTGAGGCCCCGCTGCGTTAAAGCCTCGGGGCCACACTTTGCAGAACACTGGTGGTTATTGACGAAGGTGAAGTCACTCACCCAGATTAGCCTTTAGCCTTGGAAAGAATACGCCCCGTGCCTTTGACTAGTTATTGCTTCCTGCTGTACACATCATACGTCTGTGCTATTGATTGGCCTTGCCTGCTCCAGAGCTCTAATTGTGGTGCGGGCCTCGCATTTCACCGACAGTAATAGGTTACACAGAAGAATGAAGATGCAGTCGCTAGATATTGATCACGAGGAATCCACACCTCTGGCAAAATTAACGAGACAATGCATATGGATCAATACTGCTTTTCCCCTCGCTTGGCAAAAGATCCCCCCCGCCCCCGCCCTTCCTCCCCGTTCTTCTTTTTCCGACGCCGCTGACTGTAATCCGAGCAAAAGTGCTGATTTGGGCTCATTTCTCCAAAAGCATCTCATTAAAGTTCATCATGCAGTATCAGTTGTAAAACCGCCAGGAATCTCATTATGGATTAGCGGAGGGAAAGCTCACCTCGATTGTTTAACTGAACGTGTTGCCCTGTAAACGACTGAGCGCGATTCAGCAAATCTGATCGCGGCGACGGCATCCCGTCCTCGTCCGCAGGGGGGAAAAAAAAAAAAAATGGCAGAAATAGAAAACGTG
>OMLP01003070.1:10971-39843 GCA_900302685.1 Spondyliosoma cantharus | reverse complement strand
TCACGTATTCACTCTATATGCAAATAAACATGTACATCAATGGAACAATGGTATACAATGTTTTTTTACACAGAGAAAGAAATATCTTCAGGTATAACATTTGCTGAATTAACAAGAAGGTGTAAATGTTTAAGAAAGTGATGTAGACAGTGTTTCACAAACTTCATAAAGCTTCTCCTACAACAACTCACAAAATTCAGCGTTTTTAAGATGGAGTCTGGAAATGTGCTTTTTATTAAGGGAGTCTGGGGATATTATAGTTACTAGTTCTGGTCAGATCAGTTGAAAAAAGACAGTTTGTTCATAAACACCTGTTGCTAACACTGGGTGGTTTGATCAAATGTCAAATGCATCCTGAGGGCATTCACACCTGTACATAGAGCTGTCCACCTGTAGTAAGATCACTCAGGACAGATAATGAAAGAACGGTCTGAACCGGGTGTAAACTCTCCCTGCTCCAGTGATAGGATGTTCAACGGCCCAGGAGGTATTGGGGTGGAGGTTTAACCTCTTATTAGTAAGGAATTTTTAAACAGTGCTCTAAAAATAGGACAAACTGATACCCAACCCCTCACCCGGACTGCACCCATTTAGTGCCGCCCTAAAACGCTCAATCCTTCACTCAGACCCTCTGTAAGTTAATGAATGAGTTACAACTTCAGATAAGTACGTAAACTGGGTTTGTCCTGCTGATCACACTCCACAGTCTGTTTGACCACATCTCCATTTTGACGACAGAAACTCATCATCACTTCCACCTGGATCCTTAATGTATAATATACGATGAGAGCGGGCTCAGTGTTTTTGAAGCAGTTCAAGTTTCCCTTCCCTTTTCTTTGAAAACCACCAGAGCAAACACTGAATAATGCAAAAAAGGTGATGGCCTTTTCGGTCACACGTTAAATCCCCATTACAGAAAAGTCATTTTGTGTTGAAACTGTTCAGGTGCCCCCATGTCGACCCAAATGGAGCAAAATACTAATTACAGCTGCAGCTGTCTGTGTGTTGTGATGAGCAATTAGGTGCCAGACTGTAAATTCACTTTGTTTACATGCACACAGGAAAACCAGTTACTGAGAGGAATCAAGTTTTTTTTTTTTGGAAGACACAGTGAGACCATCAGGCACTGTAAGGTAAGTTTTTTTTCCTTACAGTGTAACAGAACCTGAATGAATGTTACAAATAGATCACTCTTTGTCTCCATGTGCAACTTATTTACAGGCACATAATGACAATTCGGCTGTAAAATCATGACACGTCCAGAGCAACTGAGTTTAGTTTAGTAAAAATATTAGATTTGAGTCCTGATTTTTTCTCACACACACACACACACACACACACACACACACACACACACACACACACACACACGCACGCGCACGCACAGTGTGTGTAGAAGTGACCTCATGAAGGACACTCCCCTGTTAGTTTCCAGCCCTCTCCTTTGGACCCTTGCAGGCACTTATGAGGCTTTAAAGTGTAATCGTAAATACGATATGCTCCACCAGATCAGAAATTTACAACCCAAGGATGCAATAAAATATGAGAGGGAGGGTTCAACTCTGCTTCTATATTATACATTATCATCCTAGCAGTCAATGACATTTAACCATCTCTTATTTTTGTTCGTTTTTTAAAAAAAAAAAATCTTAAATAAGAACAATCAAAATGCGCGGCGGTCTTTTAAAAATGTACGTCACAGACTGCTTGATTATGAACAAACCGGTAACTAACAACAGTGAGATGATGTTATTGTTGTTATACTACACTTCATGTTTACACGTTAAATCGCGAGTGTGTACACATTCAAGCCTGATACTTACTTTTACGAAGTGCACTTGAAAGCAGCAAAAGACTTTCACTTAGCATCACAGGCCTGCGTTTTATACCTAGTCAAACTAGTTAGCTACGATAAGATTTCACAATGGCTATTTTCTGTCTACAGTAACATTTCGACTCTGAACTTCATATGCGACGAAGCCTTGGCCAATTTTTAATGTCACTCCATCTTCACCTTTGCTGTCCGAGAGCTCGAGCCGACTCAACGGACCGTCAGCGTTGCATAATCATCCCGGAGGAAGTTTAAATACTGAGTAGCATTTAGCTAGCATCCACGACACCTAGCTACCGTGACAGACTTTTTTTTTTCTTTTCTTTTTTAACACGTAAGGCAGGTACAGTTTAAAGTATCAGGAAGCCGTTTTTAAAAAGTTGGAACAACGTTCCCGTTAAACGGCTCGGCCAACGGTTGTGTCTGTTTAATTGGGCGAGGCTAATCTCCTAATGACGTTCCTCCTGCGGATAGATAAAAAGGCTAAAGTAAATCCCATCAGAGCACTTTGTTGAACTTCGATGTCGGCTGTAAAGCAAACGCGAGGTAGGAAGGAAGGGAAAAAACCCAGAAAGATTTAGGTGACTTACTTGTGTGGTTCGGATTTCGGATCCAGGAAGAGACGAGCAGGGGAGTGAGTAGTAGCGGAGAGGATTCAGCAGCCCGGAGGTGGGTGGGTCCTCAGCATTGTTTCCGTCCTGCAGTCACAACCTTTGCTCGTGTATTCATGGAGGGGCCGAGGCTGGTCGTGTTGACTCAGCGGGCTGTGGTGTGTCGTTTACATCACATGAGATGCCCTGAGATGTCTGTCAGTAAGTGATCAGATTTGGAAGTGATTAGATTTGCCACAACAGGCACAGCATGTGGATGTTAGTGCACAAACTTGTTTGACACCGAATCTTTTGTGAGAAAATAAATGTCAGTAACGATTTGGCTGCTGAAATGTCTCAGTTTGCGAGACTAATAATTTCTGATTCTGAAGTGCAATCCCCCATCTCCTTCTCCCAAAAATAAGCAATCCAGACCCTTTCAATATGCTTTGTAAAAGTCTTAATAGTCGCGATCAAGATGTCTCCTGCATGACTACGACTCACAGGCTGACTCTGGCTGTCTGAGGGCCGGGGCGAAAAACAGAAAAAGGGCACCAGTGAGTAGAAAGATCCGATGCAACCTATATGTAGTGACGGAAAGTAACTAAGTACATATAGCCTGATCAAGTACATACTCAATTACAGTTATGTGCTTTATCTACATGAGTATTTACATGTTCTGCTACTTTATGCTCCCCATCGACTACTTTTTACCCCCCTCGTTTGTTTGACGACTTACTTTGCCGAAAAATGAAAACATCTTCATTTAAAAGACAGATCACAGAGGGGATGAAAGATTTCAATTCCGGTTAGTGTTACAAGCAGCACCCTGACATTAACAGAGAAAATTCACCAACAAGAACACGTCCGGTGGAAACATGTTACATCAGAGTCAAAGTAGCTCATTTTCAAATGAATTTATTCCATCTGCAGTGGAATAAATATAAACAAAACAGATAAAACATTGATTTTGATTTTCAGAAAAATGCTAAGTATTGTGTCCTGAAATCAGCCAGGCAGACCCATAGTATACAGTATTTACACACATTTAAATACATGGATAATTTAATTTTACTGGTACTTTTGAGGCTTAATAACATTTAATATCACACACTTTGATACTTTTACTCGGATACTATTCCTGTTGGTGACTTTCACTTTTACCAAACTAAGATTTATTTACTTTTACCACGACTTTTTGGCTACTTAATGACTTTTTCCATCACAGGCAGAGAACCTATTGGGCTCTTAATCTTGTTTACTTGCACATTGGGTCCCTCTAGAGGGCACTATAACATGTTCTCTCTATCTATCTATCATCGGGCCCTGACGAGGAAACCCTCGCAGTGTTTGTTTTGTACAAAGTAGGTTTGCAGAGCCTTTATTTTGTTATATTAAAGTAATCAAGTTGTAAGCCACCTTAGGGTCCACTCTAATAGGATGAGGCTTTACAATAGCCTCCAGGCCACAATTTATGGTATTTATTTATTTGAAATGTACTAACATGCTCCTGAAATGTGACAATTATCTTTCAGTATCAACAAAAAACACTAGATGGCAGCAGTGTGCTTGTGGTCAAGACCTGCACTGCAGACTGCAGGCTGTTGGCCTCCTGGTCAAATACTGTGTGTTTACCTTGAAAAAAAAACCCAAAACAAACAAACCCTGTTTGTAAGTGAAGACAGCCTCAATAACCCCTGGGTGTGTGATGGTCATTCTGATTTAGCACTAAATTTCCAAAAAGAAACATGATGTGTTGTTTTATTTTATGATTGTGTGGGTTGAATCTTAAACCTAATGAGGAAAAAAAACAAAGATAACAAGAGAAAAACCTTACAGTCTTTCCTTAAAGATGCATTATGTAGTTTCAAACTCAGAATTAAGATGATACAAACTGAGAAATATTTTTCTTTTCCCATAACTGAATAAACAAGCTGTTCTAAGAGGAAAATAATCCTTCCAGAACACTGTTTGAAGCTATATAGGTGGCAGGGTCCGCCAAATATAGACAAAGGGGTTGTCCTTTAAGCTCAGTTTGTTTATTGAGTCCATTCAGTCATGAAAACAAAGACAGTTTGTTTATTTAGTTTGTTTAGGAACAATAAATCAATCAAAGAAGCTCTTTCAGCAACAAATATTGGATATACTGGATATTTATCGTTATTACGCAACAGTAGTAAGTTAATTAAAAAATGAATGATGTAGTTTTAACATTAATTACGCAGGCTCATGTGTCAGATTCACTTTTAGATCATAACTTTTGGATCATAGTGTGCACAGTGATAGTTCCTCTCAGCCGCACTGTAACTCAACACGTGAAGACACAGTGAAGCAGACAGATGTGGGCTGCTTGTCGGACCTCCTATTCGCTGTGACGCAGCAGAGCCCTGGCCGGAGCGCAGCTCGCAGCCTCCCGCTGCCATTCAGGCTGCTGCGCTTCATGCCTCCACTGCGCTCTTCTCCCGTGACTGTCCTCCGGTGACCGGAGTCCTCCAGGGCTCCTCAGGTGAACACGAGGATCATCCAGTGGAAGTGGGGGGGGGATGACTGAGAGGAGTCGCATGACCCAGAAAGTGCGGCGTTTCTGACGGTGCAGTCTGTCTGTCGTCCAAATACAACATGATGTCTGCGATAGAGCCCCGTGGCCCTGTGTACCAACCTGCACAGCTGCTCAACTGGGTCTACATGTCCCTGCAAGACACCCAGAGCGGAGCTTTCGATGCGTTCAAGACCGAGTCGGACACTCCTCCTCAGGACGTGAACATCTCCAAGCGCAGCGCAGCTGATCTGAGCTCCAACTATCTCAACAACTTCTTCCATCTGAGAAACGAGGTACAACACATGCTCATAGTAACTCTTGCAACTTCTATCCACTGATTCATCTTTTCTTTTTCATGCTGCATGTCATAAACCTCTCCCCTAAGAATGTCCATACTCACACATTTTTCACACCCAGGTTATTTTTGTTGCCCATACAGTAAACCTCACCTGCATGCCTTCAGTGGGTGAGTGGGTAGCACATGAATATGCGTTTTGTATGCTGGTATAGTGCCTGAGTGTGTTCAGACTGTTCTGGTGTCAGTGTGCAGCTGCAGGTTGAGAAAGAGCTCTCACAAAGTTTTTCAATATGTTAAGAGTTCACCCTGGCCGGCCTCTGCTCATTCAGAGGAGCCTGCAGCTGCTTAATTTAACACTGACACATTCAGGGGAAGCAGGAAAAATGGAAACAAATCATAAAAAGTTAAAAATGGTTAACATAACAGCATTAAAAATAATTACCATTTGCCTTGCCTAAGTTTAAAAAGCACTTTCTAGCTTAATGAACAACTCAAATGACATACTGTAAACTCTGCACAAGCTACAGACCTGCAGCGGTTTGGTGTCTCCTGCAGAACATTACTCACTGCAGTGCACACATGCATCTGATCACAATCCTCTGTCTGTGATGGCTTCAGAGTAAACAGCCAGCGTCTGCAGGCTGCTCCTCTTCATGTTTGCCCTGCGGTGCCATAGCACCCGTCTCCTCCAGAGGCACAATGATGCCAATTGTGCCGTGTCAATAGAACAAGTTAGAAGAATGCATGACAAAGGCATTTTGTTCTGACGAGGAAACGGACACTATTGGCCCCACACAGCATCAATGCAGAGAAGGCAGCGCATCTGCAGAAATGAAATAATGTCGGCTACTGTCGCCGGGACAAACAGGAGAATCAATCAGGGTGATGGACTGACGAGCCGGCTGAAATGCTCCTTTATTGTCGAGTCGCAACAATAATCTGCTGTGTTTTTGTGACATGAGACGCACTTGTGCTGACTTGAAATGATACATTGAAAAACAGAACAATTGATCCTTTAAAGGGTAACGCCACACATTTTACACATTAAAATGTGTTTACAGGTCTTGGGAGGACCAGTGCACATGTGAAAAAGGGAGTATAAAGCCTTTTGTGGCTCCAGAGGATGCTGCATGTAATTGCATTGTGGGTAATGTAGGCGCCAGGTTGTGACAGTCCAATGGCATAAAGAGGCACTCCTTCTATCGTTTGGCTCATTATGTTTGACTCTCAGTCTTTTCTCCAACAGGCCTTGAACAACAATTTCTACAAGAGCTCCTCGCCCTACGGGTCTCTCAACAACATCGTGGACGGCCTGAGCTCTCTGGCCGACCATTTCTCAGACCTCTCCCTGTCCCCCGAGTCGCGCAAACCCAACAAAAGGCCGCCGCCCAACTACCTGTGCCACCTATGCTTCAACAAAGGACACTACATCAAAGACTGCCCTCAGGTGAGCCAGCGAATCGACGATGCTGCTGCACGTCAATCAGGTGCAGATCCGCACAGACAGCAGGCTAAACTGAAACAGCTGTGCAGAGTGTGGGCCATTTTGAGGTTTCTATCAAATGCATAATATGACGTGTGAAGTGCCGTCTGATACTCTCTTCTTCCACTTAGTTGAAGGTAGACTATCCCTTTTTTTAATGCAATGGTAATGAAAGTATAAACTCCAAGTTAGAATATTATGTTTGTATCCTTTTTTTCCCTGTGTGAAATGGATTCCTCAGCACATATTTAAGTTTGATGTACCACCGCGGGTCGGTAATGAGCAGCAGATGCCAGATTGGATCTCAGAGCGGGGCCTTAATGAAAGATGATAGGTTTCTCTGTGGAACTAGGCACGACCTCTACTCCAAACACAAGAGAAATATTACCGCTGCTTTATGCACAGCTGCGGTTCCCCATTGATCATGTTCAGAGGGAAATGCCTGACATTTGTTGGGCATAATGGAAATAATCAAATGACTGATGGACAGGATGTGTCCGAGAAGCAGCGGTAGCAAAAAAGGAGAAGTTCAAAATAGCTGGTAAACTTTGACTGGTCAATTTTATGAAGGAGGCGTTAGAGTGTAATTGCTTCCTTTTGTGAGGCAAACAGAGGATTCACTTGTGTGAAAGCTAAAAAAAAACCAACCTCTGATAATTCTACGGATGATTATACTGAGTTAGGTAATTCTGTTCAAAAGCATTTTTGTAAATACAGAACGACAAATAAATAGGTGTCAGGCAGTGTTCCAGCACTTGATGTGATTGCTCCAGACATAGTCCTTGAATTCTGGCCTGTAAAGCAATAGATGAGCAACGTGATTAGATATATTTATGGAACAGAGCTCGATTGTCCTCAGCATACTGTGAACATATGCACACTGTCAATACTCTAGACATTCCTGGACAAAACTGTACAGATGCCCCAGTTTATATGTTGTTTTTTTCTTACTGTGTTTATTGTTATGCACCAATATGACTCTTACGTCTAGTACAGCGATATGTTATGGTTTAGTACAGCGATATGTTCCCGTAGCCAGCCGGCTTTTAGCATAGCTTAGCATAAAGACTAGAAACTGGGGGAAACAGCTAGCCTTGCTCATTTTAAAGCAAATGTAAAAAAAACCCTGTGATGACAACTAATGGTTTGTGGACTGACTAAGAACCTGAGCAAAAGTGGTAGTAGCTAGCTGTAAATCACAAGGTAGCCACATCCTAAAGCATACCCTGCTTTATTGTCTATTTTACTCTAAATGGGACTATAATTGACAGACTGAACATCATGTGGGATTGAAGGAGACTTAAAACTAGTGACTGCGACCATAAACTAATTTGTAAACTGTTTTACGAGGTACTAAATCAAGTGAGAAGTGGGGTCCTTTTCTCATAAGCTTACATATAATTCGACTTGTTTTGGAACTGGTGGAGTTAGAAAGAATAAAGGTGGCTTTACTTTTCAGACCTAGGAGCTCCGGTGAAGGCATACAACATTCTGGCGTGTCCTGTCACTTAAGTGGAACCAGCGTTTTCCATGGTAATCTTCATTTTATAGCGACTGGTCCAGTGGGTCATTCATTCGTGATGATCTAACGTTATCGAGTGAATGCTTAGCCACACAGCTAACATTGCTAAAGCCTTGAAAGTGCTGCTGTGTCGGTTATTATGATACTTTGTTGCTTACATTTGTACCTATGAGCACCAAAAGTATCACCCAAAGCCATTTCCCTAGTGACCTTTCCTGGAAACTTGTGAAGTGTTATTTAGAGAGCTCTAGAGGCATATTTTGCTACCTTTGGATGAGCCAGGTTAGCTGTTTCCCCCTGGTTCCAGTCTGTATGCTAAGCTAAGCTGACAATTTCCTGGCTGTTTAATGAACTTAAGTGAGAGTGGTAAAATTCATCTCATCTAACTCTCTACAAGCAAGCAAATACACATTTTTTCCAAAACATTCCTGTAAATAAAACACAAGGAGCAGAAATGCAGAAAGAGTCTCGCTATCAGCTCGCATCTGTCCCATCCGTTACTAAGAACTTGATCCCCATCTGATCGCTCTCTCCTCTCAACTCGTCTTTGAAAGCTTGTCGCCTCTCCATCAGTGCCAACGCGCGGGAGATCGGTGCAGCTCAGCAGCACATAGAAACTGAACACAGACACTGGAGGAATGTGAGGAATGTGGAGAAAATCATTTGCAGTGAGCTTATAGCTCTTAACATTTTCACATCTGCGCGCACCTGGCCAGAAAGTGAGTGTGACTGTGGGTCAGTCAGTTTCAATGCTGTCTTAACTTATGAAAGAAGCTCTGTAAAACAACACATTGACACTTATTTTTGAGTGTATATTAATCCCCTGATAAGCTGTTTTTTTTCATCAAGAGATATAAAAACATCACATTAGCAGCAGCGAGTTTCTTTTTGACTGCTTGTTGCAGACTTCCACAGCTGACTGGTTTGTACTGGTGAGCTGCAGTGGACGGGAATCAAAGAATGTCACGGCTCAGTAAGATGAGAGAAGAAGCACACAGGAAGTGGGTGTGCGGGGCCTTTAACAGCCTTTCTCCGGGTGGAATGGGGCCCATGTCAACTCTAGAAGTCTGCTACTTTGATAAAGAAACACACAGTACCTCTGTGGAAGCCTTAGGTAAAAGTGCCTGTTGAAGGTGGAGCCCGTTTATTTGTACTGCAGCTATGCTTGAAAGGTATTAGATATGCTATCCACGCTATGATAAACATCCTGTTAACAGCAGAGTAGAGAGCTGGGTTACTCTTTTCACCAGAAGGTTAAGATGTCAAAGGATTACTCAGAGATATTTACGATTCCTCTTCACCGCCACGCCCCTGAAAATGTGCAAAATCTGGAAAGCATTTCTGCCGGCTGGCTCTCTGCCGTGCTCAGCCCGCTTTGGAGAGATGATGTCAGATTTTATCATGTGTTGCTAATATTTCCGATCCGCAGTGATGATTATGGAGTGGTCGTCATGACAAAAGGCCTCTTCAGTTGAGCTGGACGGATTTCTGAAGCTGTAACTAATGAACAAACTGGTTTTTGTTCTTGGGCATTTTTAACCCCAGACAACTGAAATATGTACATTTGGAACACTTTTGATGTCTAGCTATATGTTGAGTTGCAGAAAATTCTCATTAAATTCAGCTGAAAATCATCCGTCCTCCATTTTTAACCAAATGTGTCGCAAGTTTAACACCCTTCACCCTTTCACCTGGGGTCACAACATTTTAATGACCCCTTGCCAATTAAGTAGCTGGACGAGGTTACTGTAAAGAGAACACACAAGTGACAGTGTGCTGACAGTAAATGGGCGTACGGTGGGAAGAGCCTGGGCTAAATAAGGAGGGCATTGTTTCTGCAGAGGGGCTGTGGAACCAAAGGTCAGGAAGTCAGGCTGTATTGTTCGCTCAGCTCTGCTCTGCTTGGCTGTCCGAAGGGCGCTCGCTTAAAGGGCCAGCGAGCAGCTGCCCAGAGATGTCTGCATCCAGAAATGTGTTTTTGGAAACAGGAAGTGGGTGTATGTCTTCACAGTTACAGTTTAATCTTATTTGAATGGAAGGGGAAAAGTCTGCTTTCATAATTACTTTGGACAGAGGAACTTTTGATAGTTGCAGGGCTGAGATAAGAAATTCTAATCTTTATAAACTGAAAACAGATTTCACCCTATTATTCAATTTCCGCTAGCTCTATTTAGTTACTTAACGTTTATGGAAAGTTTTGACATTATCCAGGAAATAGTGTTGCACATAACCCCTCTAAAATGTAGAATTGTTTTGATTTTCATTCCTTTTTGGAACTAATTAAACTGATGAGTTACAACATGTTAATTATTGAGCTTTAAAGTAACTTGTCCGTAGATTTTGTCACCCTTGAACGGAGTCTAGCTAGCTGTTTCCCTCTGTATCCAGTCTTTGTGCTAAGATAAGCTAAGCCAGCTGGCTGTTGGATATAGTTTCAAACTACAGACATGAGAATGTTTTACTCTTGATGAAAAAGCAGATAAATTATTTCCAAAATGTCAAACACTTACTTTAACATAAAGGGCTCTCTGATCCAGAATAAATGAAATAAATAGCTCAACATGTTTTGATGCTGAAATATGGATATTCATAGTCTTGCCAAAAATTAAGGACATTGATACTGCTCTTATATTAGTCTGTTAAATACAATGCAACAAGAGACAGTTAGCTTATGTTGGTATACATACTGGAAATAGGGGGAAACCACCAGCATGTCTAATGAGCTAACTTGCTATATTTTGTTTGTTTAAGCCATACTACACTACACAAGTGTGAAACCAGATGTTCCAAAAATGTTGAACTACTCTCTAAAAGTGGTTACACTCCATGTTTTTATAGCATCAATGGGTCAATGTTGAGTGTAATAATGAATCTACAGAGAATTATCCCCATCATCTGCTGCTCGCCTAAGCGCCACAGTGCTAGGTTTTAGTTCACTCTGATAGCGTCATTTTTGGCTCTAGAGGGTAACTATTCTTAGTGAAAACGCTCTAAAGACCCACTGTACGCTCCCTGCTCAGCACTAAACATCAGACAGACACAGTTAGCAACTAGCTGAGAAACATAGTGGAGCATTTAGATGCTAAAGAGCCAGATATTTTCTCAGGAGGTGGTTGAGACCAAAAACAGAGCTACATGAGAGTGAACATTGGATTGACAAGTGGCAAGTAACACAATTTTTAAATGAATAATAAAACAAAAATAATAAACAAAGTGTTTGCTAACAGGTATATCAAAGATTATAATATGTCAATTATGTGTTAACAACTCATTTCTGCTGTTTTGTACAACCCAATTGCCAGAATAACGGTTGACAGTGTATGTGTATATATGGAAAAACATTCCAATTTTACATTTCTTTAGGTTTAATTTTCTATTTTATGTCAGACAACACTGTACTTATGTTCTGGTTAGGTTCAGGCACCAAACCCACTTGGGTAGAATTAGAAGAAGATCGTGATTTGGCTTAAAATACCTGTTTTAGTCAGTGCAAATACGACTGGAGATGTCTCAACATGTAACATGTATTGTGGACGTGATATGACAGGTTTTGTAGAAATGTCAATAAGGTACACAGCCTAGGATGTGTACAAACAGGAACATATGAGTGTTGTACAGCTTTTCTGCTGATACGATTTCCGTACAAATACCGATGACGATAAAGTTCACAGCCAAACATGTAACTGGTGAATCTCAAGCAACACTGTCCGATTCTCGTTCCTTTGGTCCTTTTGTTTTTACTGCTGATAAATGTCTTATCAGTCCTCAGTATGCTGTCTGTTGCTTTTGGCCGGATCATCTGCTGAGGAGGATGAGCAAGATAGAGGAAACTGTGGAATGTGGGGTAGATAGACTCGCTCTGATAAACAATGGCTTTCAGCTGCTCAAAGCTAATGAATATATAGGACAGGAATGCTGCAGAGCTCGGTTTTTGTGTGGGTGCATGTTTTAAAGATATTATCACTCATGCTGGAGGATTTGCTCATTGTATATTACAGTTTTGTTCCAGTCTGACATATGAGGGGAAGGAAAAGGGAAACGAGTGTGAAATGAAGTTTCCCTGTCCTGGGGCTCTAAATACACATCTTGAGTTATAGGTTATTTGTATCTTGTTACGTTTGTCTTGAGGTTCATTCTCAGAGCTTAATTGGAAACAGCAGCAAGCAAAACAATCTCACCAGGATGATTAAGTAGCTGATCTGGAGCTTTCAGTTATATGACATGATCATCATCAGCAGTTGGGGCAGGGGCAGCTGTAGCTCAGCGGGTAGAGCAGATCAACTACTGATCATAAGGTTGCTGGTTCAAATCCCGACTCCCCTGGGGTGGAGCTGAGCTGCATGTCGAATGTATCCCTGAGCAAGATACTGAACCCCAAAATTGCTCCTGATGTGCAGTTGGCACCTCTGCCATCAGTAAGGCATCAGTCTTTCGTCCAGAGAGACAGCTGGGATTGGCTCCAGTAACCCCCGCAACCCCTTGGAAAAGGGGGATAAAGTGGCTACATCCCCGTGACCCTCATGGAAAATTCAGTTTATATCCACTCCTAATGCAGTTTTTGGTTACAAACAACATTTTATATTATTGTTTGGAGTGAATTTGGGATATTTGGGGGCTATAACACATTTGGGGATTTTGGGCGCCAAACCAATGTTCAGGTTTTCAAATTATGCCAAAATTATAACAACATAATTTACTGAGGCAAAATATGAATTATTGTTCTCCATATCTGTTTTTTTTTTTTTTATTGGCTGGTTGGTGTGTCAGCAGGATAACACAAAAAGAACGCAACGGATTTCCACAAAACCTAACCATTGGATGGAGGGTGTATCTCGGCCTGGAACAGACCCCATTAACTTCTGGTGCGGAACAGAATCAGGGAGTGAGGAAAGAAGTCGAACAAGACTTAACGTGTCTTGAATAAAACTTGATTAACATTACCTTGTTCGTAAACATTTCTGCCTGAGTTTCTCAAACGAAAGGACTGTTGTGCTCAACTCAAACGACTTAAGAGTATGATTTTGCAAATTAAGTCATTGGCACTCACAAATAAGTGTGCAATAGTTTTTAATAATGCATAGCAAAAACAGCCCCATCTAAGCCTTGGGCTTTCATCAGTGTTACTGAGACGGACTGTTAAGTGCGAGTGCTCTCGACTTCAATTGCCACATCAGATAGATTTTCATTCGCAACGGTGGTTGTTTAACAAAGAAGACGACAAGTGCCATGATCCCACACTCATTATGTGTGTCGACTGAGAGACCCCTCGCAGAGTTTTTAAAAGGCTATATATACCTCACGGATTCTTATTGTATACTTTATGCTGGCAAGGAGCCTACATTTGGTTCAGCATGGCTTTTATGAAGGTAGATGGCAACAGTATGGGCATGATGTACATGTAACTGTGATTCAGAAAATTAGAAATAAAGTAGGCAGTTTGCATCCCAGAGCTGAAACTTAAGGTTGCCAAGGGAAGAACTGACCATCAGTACAGTTCATGGAGTTTAAATAGTGGCAATTGTATTTGCGCTATAAAGTGGATAGAGGAACTCAAACCCCTGCGAATACTAATATGTTCAGACTCAAGTGCAGCCCTGGCTAGTCTCAAAAACACCTCTTCAAGATGCAGACAGGTTATTCTCAATATTTTGCTAATGCTATACTGAATTATTATAGTTATTAGCTGATGGAGGCATCCAAAGAAATGAATCAGTAGACCATCTTGTCAAAACTGGACTAAAAGCAAATCAAGTAGAGTTAGCAGTAAGTAAATCACAAACTAAAGCTTTCATTCGGAGCAAAATTAAGAGGCTACACTTAAATTCAGCTCTACAACTCATCGAGGCCCATCCAAGCAGAACATGATATCTGCAATCAAACTGTGATCGTGTCATTCATATCCGTCCTAAATATGCAAATGAAAGATGGTTGTTAAGGAACGTACCGGAGCGTAAAGGGATTAAACACACGGAACTGAAAACAATCTTTCCTTCAATCTCTGGAAAGTCTGTTTCCTCAGCCCCCAACCGACCGACCCAAAATGTGACTGCAGAACCGTACGTTCTTATGTTTTCCCCATCGACAGCAGCAAGACTCATTCTCACAGTACAATTCTGATTACAACTGCTCTAATTACTGAATATAACTGTGATTGTTGTTTACTCCAAATACTTCCAGCCACTTCCTGACTCTCAGGTCAGCTGTGTTTTCAGTTGAAGTTGGGGAATATTCTGCCGCTGCGGCTGCACTTGTTGCATGTGTGCCAGCCCATCTGCGCCTGTCTTTCACCCTTTGTGAAACACAACTCCGGTTTACAGCTGTTTGACCACAGCCAGAACTGGGGCTCAGTCACACTCTGGATGGAGCAGAGTGCGCGTAGGTGGATGCTTGTCCTGGGACGTATAATGTATGCGAGTGTGAGGAAATCATTCTGCATGCTCGTGATGTACGACTAAAAATCAGAAAAAACAGGTATCGTATTTGTTTTGGAGGTTAATCCATTGAGTATTCCAGATGTGAAGAAGGATTACAGCTTCACATACAGTAGCTGTGTCTTAACTGTCATCATAATTCAACAACAAGTGTGTTTGTAAAAGTAAGATGCAGAAGTAAAAAATGTAAAGAAAATAATGCAACTGGTTACATCATTGTTGATTAATATCTTTGTGACAGTTGCGTTCTAATTCACAATTGGCCTTATAATTGTTAGAAGAGCATGAATTAACAGTCCTGACCATCTTGATTGCCAGTTCCGCATCATTTTATATTATCTTGAATAGTCAAACCAGCCATTTCAAAGAGATATTTTGATAAATACCAATTTAGTTTTTTGCATGTGTTATTAAAAACATTCATATTTTGAAAACTTATAAATGCGACTAAATAAGTTGCGTTTAGGAGAAGTTAACACTCTAGTTTTGTCCTCTCATCAGTAAAACGAACTCTAAACCTTGAAACTGACGGCTATATTGATCACGTCAGCTCTCGTCTGGTTTTTAACTTGTGTAGTAAATATACCAACAAGCTCCCCCATGTGGCCTAAAGGTGCGCTGCAGATATAAATATTAAATAGAAGACTATGGAGGAAATTCCGCAAATTCATTCAGCGACCCAAATTAAATCTTTTGAGACCAAGTTTCTCGGAAAGACATGTTTCTTTTGTCCAACCAGCAGTCCAAAACCCAAAGTCTCATCATTTTTTCATAAACGACAAAGAAAAGCAGATCCTCATGTTTAAGAAGCTGGAACTGGCACACACCTGCCATGAAAAAAAAAAAACTGACTGAAACAAATAATTGATTATCAAAATAGTTTTGAAGAGTGTTTCTTTTGATCGAGTAATTGTTTCATAGACTAATCATTCCAGCTCCACAAAATGTAGTGTGACTTACTATCTATCATGACAGATTCATAACATAAAAGTATTTTCTGTCACATCATAACAAAGACAGCTCTCTGAGTCTCCTTTCTGTAAAAGTATCCACATTGGTCTTCTTTGGCGCTTAACAAAGTGGAATCTCAATCATATTTGGCAGCAGGGCAACAACTTCTACCTTCTGGGTCCAAGGTGACGTCTTCAAATAGCTCATACTGCCCAACCAAGGTAGCACCTAATAGTTTCATCTTTCTTTGGATGCTGTGAAAATTGTCTTCCATAGCAGAATCTAGCTCTATCTCGACGGAAAAATGGAAAGCCATGAGTTTGTTGTTTTAAACCCTCCTGCAGATCAGTGATTTCACAAGATAATGAAAAGTTGTCGACACAGGAGTCTTTTCTGTGGGTTTCAGTCCAAACACGGACGTGTTGTTTTGCTTTGGTAACAGCTGGGCTTCTCCCCCGATGCTGTGGGGGTCCGATACAAATTGAACCCAGCGAGGGAGAGGGCCAGAGCGCCGTGGGTTTGTTAGTGTGGAGTAATTGACCACATGGTATCCAGTGGGCTTGGTGTTGCTGTTGCTGTGTACTCCGGGATGAATGTGTCATGGGGGTATGGAAGTGGGGGTGAGAGTGAATGAGGGAAAGAGAAGGAAGGAGGAGGAGGAGGAGGAGGAGGTGGTGAGGATTTGGAGTAGTCCATTGTTTATCCTGATGGTTTCCAGATGATGGCAGAGGGAGGCAACCAACCTCCCGGGCCTCTCTCACCAGGCTAGAAGGATCTGGGCCAAGCTTATCTGCTGCAGACCTCAAATCTGGCTTTGCATCGCTCCGCACTCTCTGGGGCTGATTTAAGTTAAACAACTGCAGTTATGGCTTTTGGATGGGATGAGTTGTAATGCACATAAGAAGTTAATTTGATGTCTTTTTAGTTGAAACAAAACTGTTTCTCACATGTGATTACAGGCTATTAAGATCTTCGACGTGAAGGATCCGTCTCGAGAACATGTGCTGTTTGTTAAAGCCTTTATTGTGCGACGAAGAAAAGGAGGCCCGAAAAAACTAAACATTTGAGTCGACTGAAGCTCTTTGACAAAGCCATAAACACCATATCTTGGTCTATCGCCAGGAATGGTCGCTCCACCGGGGAATGTCACTCATGGTCCCCTAAGGATGTATCCTAAAGACACACACGCTAGCATGTGGTTCAAATTTGTGATTTAGAATGAAATGTCTCAACAGTTATCATTCATGGTCCCCATAGGATGAACCCCTACTGACTTTGGTGATCTCCTGACTGTGCAGCACCATCAGCAGGTTAAGGTTTTAATTAATCCGGTGAAAGTTCGAAACCACTACTGAGGGAAGTGGCACACAACTTTTCTTTCCTACTTTCATGGTTCCCACACAATGAATCCTTTCGACTTTTCCTCCATATTTGTGGTTAAGAGCGAAATTCCCTGACAACTGTTGGATAGGTTGGCATGAATTTTTGGTACAGGGACTCATTTTCCCCTCAGAATACTAAGACCCAATCAGGTCAAATTTCTCGAATACTTTCCATCAACATCAGCTTTTAAAATGTTAAAATTAAGATGGTAAACATGCCAATCATTGTAATTACCACACATCAGCAGGTTAGCATTGCCACGCGAATGCGAGGCCAGCAAAGCCATCGTTGTTGAACTTTGCATGAGCTCCTCCCTTGCGCTTAATGTCCCGTTTTTCTGGCGTTTTTTTTTTTAAGAAGCTGATATATCCTCAACTTTTCAGCTTGAGGCGTGGAGCTTCACCACTTTTTCCAGTCATACATCTGACGCTGAGCTTTCGCCTGCTATACCAAGGCATTTTTGAAGCGGCCGCTCCTGCTGCATCAAATCCTGGCGTTATCGGGGGCATGTGCATTTGCATAAAACTTAAAGCATTGTCAACTTGTCAGGGCAAATCACAGCTTTGCACTACTTTCTCCTTTTAATAGCATTTGATTACTCCACAGGCGCAGAGTGCAGTTTTCCCCATGGGCTTCTCGAAGACATTTTTGTGTCTGTAGTGAAGAGCTAACGCTTGGTATGATGAGGTCTGGCACTGTTGTTGCGATGGTATAACTGTCATGTTACTGATATACCAAATACCTCAAACAAATGTTGTATATGTGTGCAGTGAAACGCGACTCATTGTATTGGCATCTTTTGGTTGCTTTACATGTCATTTTGCATGCATTAGTTATATTTTGATACAGATATCAGAAAAAAGATTTTTCCTAATATTCATCATGTTGCCTTTCCCCACATCGTCATAGTTTTGTGGTTCACCCGTCCCAAATATTGCTCTTACTTCAAGTAATATTCATGAATAAAAGATTAAACATCAACTGTCGAGTTGCACCTCTATAACAGACAATCAGAAATATTCTGAAATCTCTTAACGCGGAAATCTTAAGGAGGGCTTTTGTGGCTTTTTCTTGCGTTCACTCAAACTTTCCTCCTTTCCATCAGAGCTTCCACTCACTGTCGGGTCATGAGTGTGATTTTCATTTGCCAGTCGCCAGTGTCACATCTCTGATAGGACCGGTGGAAACTCCAGAGTGTG
Organism: Spondyliosoma cantharus; assembly: GCA_900302685.1. Taxonomy (NCBI): domain Eukaryota; kingdom Metazoa; phylum Chordata; class Actinopteri; order Spariformes; family Sparidae; genus Spondyliosoma; species Spondyliosoma cantharus. Next base: position 21,616 of record OMLP01003070.1, on the reverse strand, counting down.
GCGTGGCCTTTGCTGCCCTGTGGGCTCCAGACTTTAGGTAGAGTTTGTTTTGCTTGTTCTGCAGAGTGAAAGCTGTTTCCTCCCTCAGGAAGATGATGCTCCGTCTGCTCTCCCTGTAGGTGCCCCGATCAAAAGTGACCTCCCACAGTGCCTCACGGTGGCTGAACGGTGCAAACACAGGCCTCAGAGTGCCTCACTGTGACCTTAACGGTTAGAGATGCGGCCGGTGGAGCCTTAAATGTGTTTCGTGGAACAGACCTGGCCTGGAAAGGAACAAAATGCTCAGTATGAACCTGACATGTGTTCCTGCAGTGAATCAAAACAAGAGTTGACGTGCGCTCCTCGGCTGGATTCAGTCTTAATTTTGACTTGCCCTACTTTTTCAGCCGAGGTGCTTCTAATTTGAACCAGTCGTGTCGAGATGATTTCTTCGTGATGGGCTTTGGATTTTGTCATGTTATACAAGTGCAGAGTTCATCTGGGTTTTATTTCCTCCCTGCTAAAATCTTTGTGTCCTGATTGGTGGGCTAGGGCCAGCTGGGAAGGATGACTGAGAGCCTGAGGTATTTGTCCTATAGCAGGGAGGCGTCTCCCATTGGTCCCCCCACAGGCTGGGGCCTCCTTTATGGTCCCCCGGGAGCACAGCTGGAGGGAGGGAGTTCATTTCTAATGGGAAAGCTGAGACTCCTTCTTTTCAGCCCAACAAATAAATTATGCTGAACTGTTACAATATATCCCAACTCCCTTGAAACAACTTCTCTGTTTTTCTTCTATAGAACCAGAACAAGGAGTTTTTAGTTTTAGTTGTTTTTTTGTTTTTTTTATCCCTACCGTCCGTTTACACTCATAGTTGAGATAAGATAAGAAAGGCTTCTTTGGAAATGTAAATCTCCCTCTTCCGGGGCTGTAAGTATTTATCAAGCCTCAAAGCAAATGAGCGTCTTAACTTTTATTGACAGACACCATAAATAATCATGTCATTCCTGAGAAAAACTACTCTGTAAACTCCACCCTCTTGACCACCAACAGAGCTGCTATCCCTTCCTGTTGTAATCACGCACGAGTTTGGAATTGGCTGCAGTCAACAGGTCAGGCAGTCTTTTCGAGACAAAGGTAGTGAGAGGGAAAAGCCAAAATGTTTACACTAGTAGAAATATCATATTTCAAGCATTTACGTAACGCGGCCAGTTTAAAGTTTCAGTATTTAAGAATTAGCCGTATGTTGAATCCATACTCTAAACAAATAGGGGACAGCACAGAGTTACTGCTAGTTGTTGGTAACAATTGCTGCCGTTAGCTCAGTTAGCTCAGTTAGCCGCACAGTTAGTGGTCCGGACTGTGAGCTTGGAGTACTGGGGGAGTGTTGATGTCTCCCTTGAGGAGATATCTGTGCATCATAATACGTAGGCATCATATCATCAATTTTTTTTTAACTTTTTAAAAAAAATTTTACTTTAAAGTTGGTCGCACACACGTAGTCAGTGGTGTAAAAAGTTGCTGTCTTCTTTATACTTCTGTTCAGGCTCGACCCAAAGGTGAAGGTCTGACCCCGTATCAGGGAAAGAAGAGGTGCTTCGGTGAATACAAATGCCCCAAATGCAAGAGGAAGTGGATGAGCGGGAACTCCTGGGCCAACATGGGGCAAGAATGTATCAAGTGCCACATCAACGTTTACCCTCATAAGCAGGTAACACCACATTCATAATAGAGACAGAAGTGCTGGACTGGCGCATCAAGGTTGTAAAGAAACATATTTTCTGATCGCTTTGTAATTTTGATGCTTCCTTAGAACTTAGATTACACCATATGGAACCATTTCATGTTTTTAATAATATAAAACTAGTCCCCAACTACTTTAGTTGTGTAGGAGAATTCTGCAACACTGGTTTGCTGTGAAGCTCCAGGAATGTTTTTGTGGAATACGAAGCTTTGCCTGAATTTCCATCAGCATTTGGGCGAAAAGGATGATAACAGAATATTTATTTTTGAGTGAATTTATCCAGAGACATAACCTTGCAGTTGTTTGAACGGTAAGAGTAAATCCTCTGTTTCTTTGTTCCAGCGACCTCTGGAGAAACCGGACGGGTTAGACGTGTCGGACCAGAGCAAAGAGCATCCACAACACCTGTGTGAAAAATGCAAAGTCCTCGGCTACTACTGCCGCCGCGAGCAATAACGCGCTCTACTCGCCTTATGTACCGCTCCAAAGTCTTCGGAAAAGAGGGGACACTCGCATTTAAATGACTAAAAATACACGATAGTAAACTTAATTGTACTGTAATAATCTAACGGTTTATTCTCACGATATATTCTCTCTGACACTGTGACTCTCAGTACGAGGCTCATTTTTAAAAATTTTTGCAGTGCTTCTCAGTGGAGACGAGTACTTTGCATCTGCTGGGTTCTTGTAGCTCACTCAGTTATCATGTGAATATTATTTTTGAAGTCTTACCAACTGTGAATTAAGAAACTTCAGTTCTGCGTCCGTCCTCACTCGAGACGGTGAAGTTTCCAGATGAAGATTCTCATTTACACGTTTGTATATTCCAGAAATAAGTTAAATAAAAATGTTTTCTGTATAAAATATGCAACAAGTCTTTAGTAAGAAAGATGTGCAGGATTTATGTTTATCTGCGTTATATTCAGTACTAGAGGGTACATCATTTTGGAATATATTTTGAAGCCATTACTTGTTGATTATTACACTTTGTGAAGGAATATATTAGCCGACTAACATTTATTCTTTATATGCTACATATGTGCCTGTATTTCTGAAGATGTATTTTAGGTAGTTTGTCGTTCCAGTTGTACACAACTGTAAATCAATGCAATATGGTGGAAACATTTTTATTTCCTGGAGAGAAAAAAAAACAGCACAGTTATATTTTGGCATCTATGGCTAATAGTGACTCACCAAAGTGCCTTTTAAGGGTCAAAGGTCATTATGTCTTCAACGTATCATTAAAGCTGCGAGCAGTGTTGAACGGGCCATTGACACAACTCTGGTTTTTAATATATGGTGCAAACTGTACGACGGCAGTTCAGCGATCCAGATTCAGATTGAATCATTTAGCTTCCTATGGGATGGCAAATTATGCATTGCCATGGCAACCACCATCGATGACTCGAGACTATTGAGACCAAACTTCAGGTAGCTCTGGTCTACGGCTAGGAGAAGGAAGTCAAAGAGTAGAAACTGACCGTTCCTGTTGCCAGTAGGTCGCACTATGAATGTTGTTTAATCTTTCCATTTAGAAGTTGTCAGGCCGGGACGGTTATCGCACATTGGACTTGGACCAGATTGGACGATTTAGATTGGAGTGACAACACTTTCATGTTTGTTGGAAATTCGCCGTGCCGCCACAGCCATGCTGCCGTAACCAGGCTACCACGGCATACAACCAAAACCCAAAAGCTTCACAATTTAGCATCGCAAAGGTTTTTAAAAATTGCACTGATCAATTTTTCAGGTGGAATGCCTTCACAATGGCCGACTTCCAGAGATCTGGACCTGAGTCATTGTGGTGTCGACTCGACTCAACTCTCGTCTTTTGATGACTTGCAAATTTACATAACTAAAAATAAATGTCTAGAGACTCGACTTGAATGACTTATCCGTGTTTACACCGATTAGGTCAGGTTAGGTCATTATTAAACAGGTATTAATACCTTGCCTTTTATTTTTCTAAAGATCGACTGCTTTAGTATCTTGAGGTGCGACTCGACTTGGACCAAATTACTTGAGTCTCATGTCTTCCAGCTTCCCGTCAGGTGTAAGTCATGTCATTCTAGATGCAATACACATGCGTAACACATTTCTCTAGATTTAGGTGAAAGTTATCGCAGGAGGTGCTCTTAAGGAGGCGTAAGCGAGCCATTTTGCTCAGGACAACAAAACACATAGAACCACGTGTGACGTGTGTGCAAAGTTTCATGAGTTTTCCGAGCTTGTGTGAGCACTCAAAAATTCGATTCACTCGAGTAGAAAAAAAAACATTCCGCCGGTCGTCAGTGGTCGGTCTCTCAGGCCCTAATGTGACAAAAGAAAGAACAGGAATCTGAATGTTCCAAAGATCATCAAAGTTGTGTTGTGCATGTTGCTTTAGAGGCTTTTTTATCTTCCAACGAACTCGTGATGATAAATGAAGATGAAACAGAAATACCTTTTTGACCTTTAACTGTTTAAGATGTGTGAAATGCCATTTAATGTGCCTTAGTTTGATCCTTTGATCTCATAAAATGTTTTTGTATTAAAAATGTATTTAAACATCTTATTCAGTGTGTTGCTGGTTTCTCTACTGATCTGCTATTCCGTGTTTTTTAACTCATCCATCCATAGCTAATCCCACATCCCCCCCTTCAACATTAACTGCTCCAGATGTTGCATTTTTTTTTTTTTTTATCTCCCCACAACATAAAACAGAACGTCTTGATATTTTTTAAACATCTGGTAAAATTGTAGCCATGGCAAAGTAAAAACACATTTGTGCTTCATCACCCTCTCGTATATCACCAACAGCAGAACAAACAGTGAGTTGTGTCACAAGACAGATAAAGAACAATCCGACCCGACCTCCAAAAAAGAAACATTTCAGTAGAAAGACCTCCGCAGAAGCAGAACAAGATCATCAGTCAGCTGAGAGGCTGATGAGGGAAACAGACGCAACGCTGATCTCACTCCTCAGCTGGTGAACGTCCAATAAATGGACACACCTTTGACTACCAAACAGTTTTATTTGAGAACATGTGCGAAACTGAACCTCAAAGCAACTATAAAATTATATATATCAAGATATTTACCAGCTTCTTTTAAACAGGGTGGCTGTGGCTCAGCTGGTAGAGCTGTTAAGTAACTGGAAGGATGCATGTTCAACTCCCCAGCTACATTTCGAAGTATCCTCGAGCAAGGTGCTGAGCTCCAAAGAGCCAGGTTTTTACATCAGGTGTTGGTACAGACCAAAAGCAGAGCTTAAAGAGGGTTGATATTAGACTTAGAGTTAACATATCAATGCTGTGTTTACAACTTCTTTGAGCTGCCTCCACATAGCCAAAAAGAATCAATTATTGCGGTTATAAAAAGTGTGTACGATCGAGTGGCACAGCAAGGTGTTTGGAATTTGCAACCAACTGAACCATCCTCCTCACGATTGCCGCTTGTTTCTGTCAGCCACAGTTTATTTTCTGCAATAATGCAAAATCCAGTTGAAAAACGGCCAGGACTTTTTGTCAAGGGAGACAGGGCGATGCTAACTCTTGGGTTAGACGCCCCAAAAATGACTCATTCTAAGAAAAACACACCATTTTAGTTCTTATACAGTGAAGAAAAGAGTTATGAATATGTTATTTAGTTCCTAAATCTCACACGATGGACCTTCACAGGCTTTTTTGTAATACTGACATTGACGTTCATGTGGAATAAGAACAGATGGCAAGAACAAGCTCATATTTAGAAAAAATTACTTTATTTTTTTGCAAATGCATGCCCCTTCTCCAACAGTTTCAATGTATATTAATGTTTTAATTGTTCTTTACAACCATCCCGTTGTCGTCTGTCCTATAATACAAGTTCACATTTTATGATGAGTTTAAGTGCATGAGTTACTACTAAAAAAAAAAAAATAACCCACACTTGAAGTACCAGAGTGAGACACTGAGATAATCGGTGTACAGAGAGGTAGCACTCTGTGCCATGACTGAGGAGCCTCCTTCAGCCTCTCACATTGAAATACAGCAGGGAGATGAGACTACATCCGTCTCCGCCACTCACATGGAGTCTACTCCAGCTCTCCACAGTCTGCGATAGTGATCTTCTTGGAGGTTCGCCCAGACTGGGAACCGAACGACTCCACTTTCTTGACCACGTCCAGTCCCTCCTTCACGCTGCCAAAGACAACATGCCTGCCATCCAGCCTAAATGAAGAAAGAGGAGGTTTATTATCACTGCCCCCGGACAGTTGGGCGATCCACGGTGCACCCAGCGGGGGCTTCGACTCACGGCTTTAGGGTGATGCCACCGTTTCTCTCAACCTCAACGGTTCTGCTGCTTTAGGCCGTCAGTCAGATCTTCACCTTCTTTTTTGCTGTCATGTCAAAACATTCCACGAGAAATGTATTCCCAGCATTTCAATAATAACTGGACGCTGCTAAACCCAAGAAAATAAAAAAATAAAAAAGCCTACGATAACAAAAGCTTTCCAAAGGTAGCAGAGTTTTAAGACCGGATGGCATTGCCAAAGTTATTAAACTGGGTGGAATCTACAGGACATTTTACCATTTTAAAATAAGTGTGTGTGTTATAAAAAAGACACTTTTCTGTTGGACTGGAAAGATCCTGGTGTGGAATCTCAGCACTCCTCTTTTTGTGTCATGGGTAAATTGCTGCATATCCTACACTATGATTAAAAGATGCAAATAGGCACCAATAATCAACTGAAATTACACAGAACCATTTCAGCGTCGCTTTTCCTGCACAACTAACATTTTACTGAATGTTTCAGTGTTTTGCGGTGGCCAAGCATCACCACAACACTTAAAGGATTTAGGCAGAATTGTTATAGTTGTTGTCGTTTGTTGTGTTTAATGTAATTGTGTTGAAAAAAGGGCCCCAAAATACACAAACGTCTCAGGATCTACATTTTAAAAGTGGAGATAAGGGGCGGGAGACATTGCCCCTCATCAGAACACACTTATGAGCTGCTTTTCATTATTGACCCTGATGTTTTGTTTATTTTATCTTGGTTTATACTTATTGTGTGCTTGTTTGATTAATCTTATTGTTTATATGTTCGCATTTGCAATTACCCTGTAATACTTTCTTTACTTGCACTTTCCTCCATGTATTTTATTGCTTTGTAATTCTGTTTTTGGAAAGTGTTAAATAAATGTAGTTATTACTATCATCATTATTGGTAATAATATAAATATACAGATGCTTTTACATTCACAGTGTACAATTAAACCCTTGAAATGTCCCATTTTAATCCTTCATACATTATTTACAGTATTGATGTGTCTGTTTAGTTTTCTCATTGCACAGGAGCTTTGTACAGATGACTCAACAGGCCAGCCAGTAACAATTTAATAAAGGAAAATAATGGGAATAAAATGACCGCAGCTCCATCACCACTATTTACAATGCTGTGTTTCACTCCACATACCATTCTGTTTTACTGGTGCAGATGAAGAACTGGGATCCGTTGGTGTTGGGTCCAGCGTTGGCCATAGACAAGATACCTACGACAGGGCAATGAAAACACGATTAATGATCATTCTAACACCTGTGCATCAACTACAACAAGTGGGGAAAAAAACTGTTGAAGGAAACATCATCTGAAACGTTACCATGTTCATTTATAACAGTTCAGTCAAACACGGTTTGCAGAATGCTGCCACCTAGTGGTCAAGTTAAGTAAGAAACCATGTCACAACATAGAACAGTATGTACAGTTTATTTTTGGGCACACACAGTATTATTTGAGTTCTTAATACTCATTATTTGAGTGAATAAGGTAGTTTATCTGTTCCTACTCTTTGTTTGATTTTATCCCATCCTACAGTGTTAAACAGCCTCATTTTTGATATTTTTCTGTAGAGACAACCACCTGAACCACACCCGATTTTCTGCCTCTGTGGTGCCTTGGAGTGTTACAGGGTGTCTACCGGTATCCGACAATTAAATTTAAGGTTTTTTCGGACCTTTGAGATAATTTTTAACCAAATCGAAGACTGATCTCTGGACAAATCATCCTTATCTCATTAAAGCATTGCACATAAGTAAAAGGTATGTAGTTTACAGTATATTTGGTCCTGTGCAGAGGTTTTAGGTAGGAATATGGATATATATAGTTTGTGCACCCCGGTCCTGTTTGGTGCATCAAAGGAAAGACAAAATGTTGGACTGACGCATTATAGTTTTTTCTGAATGTATAACTTGAAATGAGGAATCCACTCGGCGACTTCCCTGTGTCATGATCTGCCTGTGAGGTTCCTTGTTTTCCCCTGACATGTAAGGAAAAAGGTACCAGCTGACTTCCCCTGTCTGGAATCTATTTCTGCGAAACTAATCGTCAAAGAGAATAAGCATTCACTAATGAGACAGCACTGTAACGGTATATACAAACAGAATGGGATGGTTGTTCAGATTCAGATTCAGATTCAGAATACTTTATTGATCCCCAGGGGGAAATTGCTTTAGTTCCAATGCCCGTGCAAATTACAAATAGAAATACAGCATGAATGGAAACAAGAGATAAAGATAACGATATAAATAAAATACTAAACAGACAATGAATAAAATAAAATATTAAAGTAGACATTAAAATACCAGGTCCAGTGTGCTTCAGCTTGAAGTTCTCATCGGGAAACTTCCATCCATAGATAGACTTCCCTCCAGTTCCATTGTGGTTGGTGAAATCTCCACCCTGAAAAACACACACACCTCACAGTAAATACGCTGAAGCTGCCCACCGGACAACAAAAGAATCACAAAAGAAGAAAAGGAGAAGCCTACCTGGCACATGAACTGAGGGATCACCCTGTGGAAAATTGATCCTTTGTAACCAAAGCCATGCTCCCCTGTGCACAGCGCTCTGAAGTTCTCTACAGGGAAAAGTTTGTGTCAGATTCTCACTCTGACAATCAGTGCCCTCCTGACACATTCTGCATCAACACATCATGGCACACAAAGTAATCTATAATTAGATAACAGACATTTCTTGTAGATTTTTAGGGCAGAGTTACTAATGTCAATAACTTCTTGGACAATAAAAATGTGAGCAAAATGTGTCAGTATCGGGTATCAAAGACCCCAGAGAACTCAAACGTTGCATCAAATGTCTGGTGAGATTTTTAAAAATCTTGATTATTTGCTGTAATCTTTGATCAGATATTTCATAATAAAAATAAAAAATGTTTAGATATTGTAATGTTGTCCATGTTCATACAAAATTAACAGTTGAGAGGAAATGGGTTTTGTTTTTATAGCAAACCATTTTAAGATTTCTCAAAATAAGGTATCAAAAACATATTATTTTGGCATTGTTACCAATTGCTACGTAATTGTATTTGCAGTATCTTGACATATCAAATAAATTGACTTGTAGAGCTGTAATAATCAATCCAAAGCCAAATGTCAACTATTACATTAGACGGCAATTGTCTTGATAATCAATCTATCGGAGTAATTTTTAAGGAAAAAACAAAACTCAGAGTCCAGCTTCTTTAATGCTGATATATTTTGGTTGTGGACAAGACTAGACATCGGAGATTAATACATTTCAGGGAAACCTGCTAGTCAGCTTGTAAATAAATTCTGAAACCGTGAAGAGTCTCCTCCTAGAGGACTGTTTGCATGTCGCACTCCTGTATTAAGTAGCTACTTAATCTCAGATTAAGGTTTTAAGTTTTCTAAAATCAGGTTTTAGTTTCAATATTGACTTGTACAGGTTTGGTTGTGTTCGCTATTTGAGGAAGAAGTATTTAGACCTTTTAATTAAAGTGCAACTAAGATGTATTGGGGAAGAAAGTTTAATCAGAACAAAGATATCCATTGACTGATTTTTTTTAATGCCTAAACATACTAAGTAAACAAACTATCTTTGTTTTCATGACTGAATAAACAAACTGACCTTACAAGGACAAAGTAGATGCATATTGTTTTACTTTGTTTATATGTGGCAGACCCTGCCACCTTTCTAGCTTCAACCAGTGTTCTGGAGACCTTATTTTCCTCTGAGAACAGCTTGTTTATTCAGTTATGGAATAAATAAATATTTACATAGTGCCCCTTTAAGTAAAAATTACAAACACCACACTGTAGGAAGCCCCGCATGCAAAACCTCACTTTAAGTATCGCTAAATATAAGGATTAACAGCAAAATTTACTAAAAATTATGAAATAAAATCATGTGAGACATTGGACACTGGTTACCTGCGGTCTTTGGCACGACTTCGGCGTTGAGCTGCCAAAGAAAAAACAAAATGCCTGAGGGTCAAATTAAGTGTGAACAAGTTGGGACGTTTCACCAGTGTCTGTGAACCCTTATTAAAAATGACGCGAGAAGAATTTCTCTAGCTGGGCGTACAGCGGTTGTTATCTTCTGATTTATTCATGTCAAACTGCGTTAAAAAGCTCAAAAGAAACGAAACCATGTGCATGTTCTGTGGTCTCACCTCAAAGGTTACCCTGCCGAGAGGCTGGTTGTCTGCAGCAATGTCAAAGTAAACCGTCGGGTTCTTGTTGGCGGTCGTGGGGCCGCTGCTGTACATACGAGCGGCGGTGAACGCCAGCGAACAAAACTTTATCCGGTTTGATAAAAGCAACATTTTTCCAGACTGGTGTGGTTCAGTCACCTCCTTCAGCTCAGCAGTCGCCGAAAAGTCACGCTTAGTTACATAGGAGAGCCGAGGAAGTTGTTCTCACGCAACCGGAAGTACATTCCCCCTGAGCAGCCACGGTTTAAATATCGCGAGATTAAACGAGATTCAGAGCAATAGCGCATGTTGTTGTTTTTTTGTTAACAAAATTCAAATGTACAAACTGTAAGGTAATTATTAACAGTTTAAATTGTTTTAGAGTGAACAGACACTTCTTAACACATAAAATAAGACATAAAACTTGAACACAGAGACAATAGAAAACGTGGGG
>OMLP01003069.1:9435-21438 GCA_900302685.1 Spondyliosoma cantharus | reverse complement strand
GCCATCTCATCACACACCTCTGCTGATGCTGTAATTGAGCTCTGATTGCTCTGTAATTGCAGAGAAACAAGACTCCTGCGGGCAGATAGAGTGAAAGAGGGCGACTTGCCCAAGGCTTTACAGCCCCTGAATCATCAAAGAGTTTGGACAATGTCTGCAGCCCTTCCCATGAAACACCTGCTCAGGCTCTACACATTGCAGATCAATGATTTACCATCCACAGCAGGAACGTTTTTAGGTTCTTAACAAATGGCTGTATAACACCTTGAAATTCATCACACTGAAAAATTGTAAGACTGGCAAACTGAGGGAAGACAAAACATTTGTTTTGGGGTATTTAGCACATCTGCTACATTCCCAACTCAAGAGGGGTATCTTTGATCCCAAGCGCGTGATGGATGAGGGTTATGAAGACCAGATCCCAAGCAGGGCAGCAAAGCAAACACACGGTATCCCAGACTCCCTTTTACTGCTAGAATAATCACCATAATCACAGCAATCATCTTCCACTCTCAAACCATATCCACACACATTACTTATGCTTCAGTTAAACTGGTGGTTCACTCTTCAGCCAGATGAGCAGAGCCGCCAGATTAAACAGTTACAGAATCACCAGCTTGCATTACAATAGTTTATAATATTAGATATTAAAGTTTCAAAACAGTTGTGAGAATGCTAATATGTACTGTACCGATCACACTGACGACATAAGCTATGTGTTATTCTGTAATTTTGATATAATGACTGATAATTTACCTTATTAAATCTAATTGAATGAGTAATGGAATAACATTATATAAATTTATGTCATAATTTCATAATTATTCTTGGATGATACCAGTACACATTTGCCAATGACATTAAGCCAAGGAAATGCTTTATATGCACGGCCCCTTAACATGTAAAAAAGTCTGATTTTCTCATTTATAGCAGCTACAAGGAACTTTTGTTGATTCTGGTGGCTCCTGCGGTCAAAAGCAGTATCTGGTTAGCAGAAAATAGAAATACTCAAGCAAAGTACCTCAAAGTTGTACTTAGGCACAGTACTTGATTATATAGTAGTAAGTACATTTAGTCACTAGTTATTGCACATTTTGACAAGAAGACTGGAAGAATGAAGATTTTTTTGCTACAAAAATACTATATTGGTCATCAGTAGGGATGGGTACTGAAGCCCAGTATTAAATGGGCCCTGAGGCTAAATGATGACATACCAAAGTATGGGTAAGCTGTGATGTTAATAGAACATTTATTGGTTCTTTTTGACATTGTGGTGTAATTTGTTATCACATTGTTGCGGCCTCTCCTGTGCTGAGCTCCTCCACATACACACACACTTTGCAAAGCCAGCAAACAGCGGAGCAGAACAACAGTGAAGTGAACCAGGCGATGATTACTGAAGATTACTTAAGTTGGCAGCAACAACATTCATTACTTTAAGTGCAATAAAACCTTTGTGAGTAAAATGCTATAAATGCTGATAAATATTTTATCAATACGCCTGTTCAAGCATAAACATGTAAACATGTAGAAAGAGATATCTTAATCGGCTTCGTCTACATTCTCACATCCAGTTCAGCTGTTTTACACAAGTACAGCGTGCTAGTTTGGCTAATAGCGAAATGTTACAAACCTTGTAGAGGTATGCTTAAACGAAAGCAGTCTGTGTGTAGCAACTGTTTAACTTAGTTTGTCATTTACCAGTATCTTAAAATTTGACAAACTCTTGTAAACTTAGATGCTGAATACAAACCGGCCCCTCCTGCCTCTACCAGCTGTAGGCCTACCTGCATGCAGTGAATCATATCAGCAGGGAGGACTGACTGATGAGTGTGTTTTCCATTCTTTTGAACTTAGGTCTGTTATTTGCTGCTGTAAATATTACTGTTGCTGCAATGGAAACAATATAGTGATAGTTTAAACATTCAATTGTATTCCTGTTCTGAACGTATTATTATCTTCTATAATGTATTCATTAAAAAACAATTTATTAGTAATGAAAATTAACCGGTAAGAATACAGATGTATACATTCATACAGAATACAGAAAGAACCAAACTGATAATGAGTATAAATCAAGAGTTGTAGTTTCATTAAAATCCTTAGGACACCCATGTCTAGTTATCAGTCTCATTGGTTTTATTAATAACTGGTATCGGCCCTGAAAAAAAAAAGCGGTCATTCAAATCCTTATTAGTCACTCTAAGAAGACTATTATGAAACAAAGCAAACTTTGTTTTAGAGCTGTTCATATACCTACATCACATGCCGTTCATATACCTACACAGACTTGGTTGCTCGGAAAAATTACTTTTCTTCGGAAAGCAAAAAATATAAACATTCCTGAATAATGTTATCATTTCCTGGGGAATCTAACCCTGTGACATGCATTAACAATACCTTTAATAGAAATAGCCAATCTTCTTGCTGATGGTCTTGTTTGCTTTGAAGGTCATAAGGAGACGCCTCAGCAAAGACTCCTTTTGTATAATTTTCTGATGCATCTTTGTGCAATCAATCATCGTAAAAGCTAACATCAATGCAAAGCTGCAAATTTAGCACGCTTTAGCATGATTTAAGATTTTCAAGGTAATGTAGCTCAAGTCAGGGAAAAGAATCATCACAGTTCAGTGTGCGAGGATTACAACAGCGGGCACCTGCCTCAGCCAGGCAGATGGTTTCTCTTCCCATAACTCTTAACTTTTATGTCCCGTTTGAGTTTCTGCAACAACCTGTCAAGACAAAGCTTGGACTTGTCCCAGCACTCTGATGGATTTTCCTGCCAGATGTTCATGGAGTGGGAAAACGGGACTTTTCCCCAACATTCACCCTAAAACAGATACATATTTCCCAAAGTCTCAAAATTGTCTTATCATCTGAGTCTGATCTGTCAAGCATCAGATGCTGCATTATAAGAATCTGAGCTTGTTTCCACATCCTTTGTACTTTCCATCTTCACTAAGGCAAGTTGGCAGATGTTTGCAGGCATCTGACATTTTGATCAGATTTTTTTAATGTATTGGTGAGTCGGGCTTTTTGGATGTTTGATATTTGGAAAAATGAGGTCCCGCTTCAGTGCTTTAACACTTGCAGTGGTTCTTTCAACTGATGTGAAAAAGCTTTGAAAACAAGAAACAGATCTTTCTGTCAGTTTTACAAATAAATACAAAATATTTCACGCCAAATGTGGGAAACCTCAAAAATACACACATCTGTCAAATCATTACTGTCACACATCTGAATAAACACTTTCAGTATTTATTTGTTTCATTGATTTGATTGACACTATTTAGACAGTGTTGTATCTGTGAGAAACCAATCCAATGAAACCAAGTAAAGAAAAAATAAGTAGTTCTTCAAATTGTGTTTTTCATAAATTTGGTACATATTATACAATATGTAATTTATACTGAGAATGAGGGTTGTTACAAGGAATATTTACTTTGAAAAAATTACTAAAGTTATGGGAAAAAACCTTCATAAAATGCAATGAAAAAATGCTTCATAATTACCATTGCAGATCAAACTACATTAGACCACTATCTAATGCAGTTTGATCTGCAATGGTACATCTACATATTTCAAACATTTCCTCTGGATGTTTGTGGTGATAAAATATAAAACATCCCTTGGATTTACTCAAATAAAAACAAAGTCTGTGAAATGTTTTTTTAATTTGTAACAAAAAAGAAATTAACTGGTGATGAAAATGGACATGGCAAGTCTGTAAAAGGAGTAAACAAAAGTATTTCAGTTTCAACAGGAAAAGGTATGTATTAACCAGTTTAGTAAATAATTAGATGGATTTTAAAGGCCCATCACCCACGACGGATACAAATTTTATGCCAAGTTGTGTTTGTTCGCATTTTGACTTTGTTACTTTTCAACATGTAACTAGTAAAATGTCATATAATATATACCAACCAGACACAACACTACATCACTTCATCAGGTGAAGTAAACAATGTGTATCATCTCATTACAGTGTAATATTCTGCAGGGAATGTGATGGAAACAACTCCAATCCATGGAGGCCCAACCTGGGAACCCAAAGGACTAACTGAATCTACCGCCAACACCCTGAGGCCAGACACAAGAGGACATCTCCAAACATCTTGTGTCCCAGCCTCCATGGGCCAGAGTCAAGTCCAATCCAGAGTGGGGCCTCCAATGATGCTGTTCCAGCACATTCCATGGATGATCTGATCAGCACTTGGCCCATTTAAAAACAAGGTTGTCACCTTGAGCTCTTTGTCACGATCAACTGGCCATTCATGAGCAGTTTTTTGCAGTGTGCTATCAGGGAGTTCCTTTGTCATGAGGTACATATAGGTACATATGAGTGCTTGTCAAGTGGTACTGCATGAATGCCATGGCTCCAGATTCTCAACATAACATAGCATTGTAACAAGATGATCAATGTTATTCACTTCACCTGTTCTGATTGGTGCATGTGACAAAGAGCCATATTAGCATTGCTAGTGGGACAGACTTGCTGCATCAGACCCCGGGTTTCCTACTCTGCCAGGGGAAGGACCAGGCCAAGCTGAGCCAGCCAAACATCTGCTCATGGTTAGAGGTGTTGGCTGCTGCCATTCACAGCAGAGGTTCAAAACCTCAGAGAAAGGTTTCACTTGGCCTCTTCTTGCCTGGGCCACTGCGAACAGTCTCATACGCTCCCTAAGGGAATAAAGGTCTGAGCAAAATACCATCGAAAATTCAATTCCACTTTTTCTTTCTGTGCTTCACTCCCCCAACCGAGGCAAATTTCATTACACAGTTATGGACTCATAAAATTCCTTCAATAACACAGCGCTGTGAGTTCCCCCAGAATCAAACAGCATCTGAGTAAAAGGGCTTGGAGAGCAACCAGAGATAAAGTGCCTCAACCAATGAGACCCAGTCCAGTCCTGGTCTGTCTTTATTTATTCCATCACTTTTCTTTCATTTTTCTTCTTCCCTTATTTCTTTATGGCACATAAACAGCTGTATATTACCGTGAAGACACAGAAAATATGTCTAAAAGTGTTGCACTGCTTAAGTGATGAAAGCCCATAAAATAGTTTACGTTTTTCCCCTGTCATCTTGCAACCATACATCAGCCAGCATCTAATAAAAAGTCCAAATAAAAACCCAAGGCACCAATTACTGGATACTTAAGCCAATTAACAAAAACAGAAACAAAGAGAGACTTTGGCAAATGAGAAAGAAAACAATTTGGTCACACATCTAACATTACGCTTCCATTACCCCTCTAATGAGCAATAAACTTTTCTGAGGTGACTGATCTTAAGATGTAGCCAAACTGCTATCTATTGTTGGTTTCAGTAAAAGTAGGTTACCCTTCTAACAGCCAAGCCTAAACTGGCTTCCATATGTTTCCCTCCAAGTTTCTAGCATACTTTTTAAGATCTACAAACAAACAAGCATCCAGACTCTGACAGAGATGTGGGTTCTGATTTAAAGACTTTTTCAAGGCTCTGTCTGACCAAAAAACACATCATGCTTCACTCTCGTCAGTTTACAACTAAAAACAAGTGTAAACAAAAAGCCACACTGTAATCCATTACAACCTAAAGCTGTTCAGTAATCAGTTTCTTTGACAACAAACAGAAATGCAGAAGACCTTCTGCTTTCTGCTTTGAAGCCCTGGATCTTTGGATTATGTTGTTAGGATACCATGGTTTGTTATTTGGCTGTTTGTGACAAAGTCTGCACTGAATCAATGTTTTGGAAGGTAGCTGGGCACCTGTAGGGTTTAAGTCTCTCAAAGAAAACAGGATATCAGGCCCTTGCCTAGATTTTTGCACACATATGTTACAGAAGTTAACAGAAATTATGTTAATGTTGGGGAAAAGCCTCTGGAAGAGCAAGAAAGACAATTCATGATCTGAGTATGTGCTGTTAAAGCAGTTTCTTCTCCCTTTACAGAATTTACTTATGCAACTTTTCTCACAGGTGCTTGCTCAACAGCTGTGCCTGTGTGAACTGAATAATGATTGGTGATCATTAGCTATTTGATTCCAGCTAACACCAATTACCAAAAAAAAAATATGCTCCTCATAAGGTAGGCAATATGACGACCAACAATATCACATTTTTAATTTTAATAATAAGTTACCAACCTGTATACACACCTGAGGGTATTAAAGACATCCCTGCTGCGCATTGCTGCCATGGCAGAAAAAGAAGGTCTAATCAGTATCACATTATAGCGTGAAGAGTTTATTGTTGCAACGAGATGTCTTCCACTTTATAACAAGCTATTTCCACATCATTAAGGCTTAGTGTCTTGTTATGACATCAAACGTTTAATGTTGTGGGGTTTTTTTGATTGATATTGTTATGACAGGAAACATTACACATAAAAAAAGTTTTAAAAAAATTATTAAAAACAAGATTGTTATAATAAGACAGGCTCGTTTTTATAATGTGATAAGTTTTGTATTTTGTAATAAGATGAACATTTTGTTGTAACACAAAAACGTCCTGTTATAACAAACTTTTCACATTATAACATGATACTGATGTATTTTTCTTTTCCTTAACTTTGGAATGTTCAAGTTGTGTTAAAACTGAAAAAGAAAGCATTACCAGGTCTATTTATTTGCTACAATTTCAGCAACTGTTGATTTCATTTTGTAGTTAGGAAGTGGAGGAAAAAGCTATTTTCTTTAATTTGAGCTAAAATACAAGTCAAAGAACATAAAGGTTCCTAGGAAATCATTCATGCCACTCTATCCCATCTGTCACCCATCCTCACCTAACTGATATCCAGAATGACTTTCCCTTGTCTAGAAACATGTCTCTTGTAAAGTAATGTGTGTCATGTTAACAAATACCATTAACATTTTTTGACTTTCATTTGTTTTTAACACGTAACAGACGGATGTTTTCAGAGCTCTTCAGACACCCAGACACACATCCTTCACAGAATATAAAGAATATCCCTCTGGGGCACATACATGTTCTCGTTTCAAGTGAGGGTCAGAGGTCATTCACAGCCAGGAGTGAAGCCTCTGGAGCAGGTAGAGCTTAACTCTCTTTCTCAAACTTTCAACAAGGAAAAACACGTTTTATCAATTATTGTGCTTTTTTCTTTGACGATTTAACAGAGACCCATGTGAAAACTGTTAAATACAGTTTCATGGTCCAAATCGGATAGTAGATTTGATAAAGATGAAACTGAGAATTATTTTGTATCTGTTGAAATATGACTGCACCACAAACAATAAAAATGTATTTACAATTTAGAAATATGCATTTTTTTAGGCCATAGACACAATATGAAACATACAGTGTTCTGTTTCCCATCTGCTATTGTCACAGCAAACCATAGATTTACGCTAAGAAGTTATAGAAACTTGTGAAAGGTCTTTGGAAACACCCTCTTTATTAAAGATGTTTTCTTAAGAGAGCTGTCAAGATGTAATTTGTGCTCTGAGGTTGTTGGAGAGTCTCACAAATGTAAAGATACTAAGCCCTTACGGGTTTGCTCAACCTTGAAGGCATGGTTTTACACCACAGGTGGCGGCCAGGTCCACTGGCCTAAACCGTCGGAGCTTGCTGGGATGGTAAAAAGATTAATTCGGACACAAACTGGAAACACCCTTTTTGGTCTCATATGAGGAACAATGTTTCATTTATGTTTGTAGTTTGTTTTTCTCTCTTTTTACGCTGTCTCCTCTTTTCCCCATCTGCGTGTTGCTGTTATTTAATTGCTCTCTCCTTCCATCCCCCTTTCCCTCCCTCTCTCCATCAAACTTTGTTCCCTCTCGCTCTTGTTTTCTCATTCTGAGGGGTGAGAGTTGAGAGCTGCACTGTGAATCTCCAACTCAGCGGGACACCATGGAGTGATAGATGGCTCCTGACAAGATCCTATACAACTCCACCAGCCACATGCTCCAAGTGAAAAAAAGAAGAATTAAAGAAAATTCACAAGTGGCCTGAAGAGATACGTGCCAAACTCTTATTTTTCCCTCGTGCTTGAGTATGAACACTGGCTGGCATTTCGTCAGTTAAGTAAGCAAACTCACACATTCAGGGAAATAATTTGAAATAGGAGAAAGAAAAGAATAACTCAATGGAGGCTACCATATTGGATATCAACTAAATGCAGAACAGATTATGGTGGAGAAAAGAGGCAGGATACAAAGTATATGTCTCAATCATGCTATACTTAGAAGCTGGTTAGTGCTTTTTTATCAAATCACACTTACTAAAAGTGTAATTTGTGCAACACTGTATTTCTTGCAAAACAGATTTACTGTTGCCGATGAGTATTCAAAATAATTATTATCTAAGAGACCAGGTTATAAGGTTATATATGAAGATATAAAAGATTTTTGTTATTCTATTTATGCTAAAAATGTACATAACTCCATTGATCTTTAATGATAATGAGGCAACTGAACTGTATTCTCACACTACAAGGAAAAGGAGTCTCTTTTCTTGAACACACACACCCCCACACGCATGCAGTAATGCCACAAACATTTATGTGACGCTAATGAGTGTGTTAAATTCCAGTGCATGTAGTTGAAAGAGGAAACATTCTTCAACACCAGGTCAAATCACCTCTCTAAACAGTGTTTGTAGCTTTCTAGCCTTTCACTAGCCTAAATATGCAGTAGAAACTTTACACACAATGAATACACACATGCACACTAACACACACAAAGGGCAGTCTCATAAATAACGGATGACAGCCTGAGAGTCAAATTAAGGAAATAAAATGTGTCTCGCTGGTAATGAGGGACGTATGTTTCCCCTCAGGATAACAACTTCATCTCGACACAAACTGAGCTGACAGACACACACACACACTCGGGAGGTACCAGCATTCCTCCTACAGGTCCATCCCATTGGTACGAGCTGGCGTAGAGCAGTCAAGAACACAGTGCCATGATTTGAAATTTGACACAAAACGTATGTTTTCTAGTGTTCTGGGGAAATATGCAGAGGTTGGACGTCATGCCAAACAATCATTGGAGGGGAAGGACTCCTTTCAAACATTTTCCATGCATCAGGCAATTAAAATGACATTCGTTTGCAGGTTGCTGGCACTTGTCTCAGGGCATATTGCGAACACATGGAATTACATGTTCATCCATGATTTAAACAGTCTAGGTATTCTTCCGATCAAAGAAAAACAGACACTTAGGGATCTGTGCAGGCCATGTGGAAAAGTAAGGGAAACAAGCAGGCAATAGGGCAATCAAGACTTTGACACGCTGATCTTACATCACTGCTGATACTTTCAACTGACATTTAAGATTGAAAAAAAGATTCAATAAATTCAGCTAAACAAAAATCAAATATGAGGCCATGTCATATTCATGTTTTGATAGAGCTTCTTTGTTTGAAGATACTACTCTGTGTTGCAGTTACAATGGTGTGCTGCAGGGATTCATTCTGGGGCCAAACTTTTTTGCAGTGTACATGAACTTGAGTGGTTTAATAATACAAGTTATTTAAATAATGATCTTGTTAAAGACACACTTGAAAAAGAACATGACATTCAACACAACTGTGCTAAAAAGATGCACATGGTGGCCGAGAGGACAAATGCAACTAACTGAATCCATAAAAAACAAAAATGTGGGACACTAAAACTTTGCAGCATGGAGGTTTAGTTGCAGATGGTTTAAGAAAAAACTAAAAACAAATGAGCATGTCTAAGATATCATTATGTGAGAATTAAGCCAGTAGGTTGACTTGAGAAAATATGCGCAACTTTTCAAATGATTAAATTCTTCATGAATTGATGTATTAACCATGTTGGTGATGTAAGAATCTTTTTCTATTTTATTCAAGTGTGGATTTGTGCAGCAGCTGGTTGGCTCTAGGGGTTGGACTCAGACATTCTTTGGTGTGCCAATCACTACATGCCAAAACTTTCAATTTGCTCTGCCTGGTTTATGCCAGCAGCATTGTTGGAAATGTTTTTTCATGACACACCTTGACTGGTTTTAATAAATCATCAGTGTGTGGACAGTTGACATCAATAAAGCCATGAAAGCCATTTTGCAAAAGGAAGCCTGGCTCATCCTGATTTAAACTTGTGTTTTCATGGATTCCTTTATACTGTAGTTCAGTTTACTAAGATAATGTTGACATTAGCTATCCCTGTTAACATCTGACCACAAAACATTATATCTCCTCCTCTTACTATATGCGTCATGTTCCCTTTCTCTTTATGTCAATTATCTAACTAAAATGGAAGGAGTCTCTTTCTGTCTGCATGCATGTTTCACTTGCTACAGCATATTCAAGGACAGATGAAGAAAGACAGACTGGAGATGCTTTCCTAAAACGTATAGGAGAACTATGGTGCTAAAAATGCAAAAGAAATATACAGGCCCTCTCTAGCCTGTTACATTCCCCGCCCACCCACAGGCCATTGGCTAGTTGCCAAACAATACAAACACAGCTTAGTGAATAGGCTAACGTCTCATCGTTAGAAAGCTCAAGGCAGGAACACACCGGCCCAACCGTTGGACGTCTGAAGCGTTTGGGGAGACTTGGAGGAGGTCGGGAACAAATATGTTCAGTGTGTTCAGCTGCGTTGGAAGCTTTCGGAGCCACGCGGACATTGTCTGCTCCGATTCAACTTGCAAAGTCTGAGGAGGTTGGCTGTCGGCCGTCTGAGCCATTGGATTCTCTGATTGGTTGTGTGCTAGCTGTATGACCATTCTGATTGGCGGTGTGCTAGTGAATCAGCACGGTGTGTGGGAGGGGCAGAATACTGTGTGCGCTTTGTTTTTCTATGCATTCCGTTCCGTCATTTCCTGTTTTCATGTAGTGCCACCCGCTTATTGCATCTCGCGCAAGCACAGAATGTACACGATACTGTGGAGTTGGCAGCACGTCGAAGCGGTGTGTTCAATGCAATTTTTCTGCCAACGGGTCAGACAAGAGGCAACAGAGTGTTCAGATAAAGGCAGCTGGCTCTTGGTTTGAGTCTGGGCGATGTGTGGGGGCCTTTAGATTCTTGTGATTCGGTGCAAACCATTTCAAGTTTAAACCGCATCAGCCAGGTACGATCAATAAACAACAAGCTAGCCGAGAAACAAGCGTTTATGAAGATTTGTCACCGATGACGGGTCTTTTTCTTTCAGTAGTGTATCAATATCCATAAAAAGCTTGCTTCTTTTTGTCCCAAACATCCACTAAATCAAATTCAGTATTCCATGCAAAAATGTCAAAAAAGCAACAAACTGCAATCACATATGCTTTTTCACACTTTTATCGGTCCAAAGACTCCAATATTTCAAGTCAAAACTACAAGTTGCAAATTACCTAAGATGGCTGCTAAACACTGCTCTTTTGATTGACATCTCCTTTGACCAGTTAGGAGCTTCTATGCCCATCCTGTGGCCTGATACAGCCAACGAGTGACAGGACAGAAAGGAAACCCACTCTCTCCTCTTTTCCCTCTCTCCTGAGCCACTTACATGGCAGACATGGGATTATTGACGCATCATGTAGCCAATGAGTTGATATAGGTTTTCTAAGGCTAGACAAAAAACATGAAAATTCTGCAAGTTAATATAGTTTAATGCATTTTGCCCTTTGTTTGGGCAATTTTTCCAGCTGTTTTTGGCTTTTTTATATGCATCAAGTTAGTGTAAATAAGAAAGAACCATAATGAGTTTATGTTCCTATTACTCTCAGGCAGGCTTATTTTGAGGTTACAAAATGGCATTTTTCCCTGGCATCTGGATATTTCCTTTGAAAAACGTGTTTATTTTCAGTGATAATTTCATTAAATCTTAACTTGGAACATGCAATAATATACGATGTGGAGCCATTCTATTTTTCAGCTAATAGGGACAGTTATGGGTCATATCCAGTCTTAACACTTTCAAACTCAGTATCCGAGACCCTCATTCATTCATTCATCACCACCCGCCTGGACTACTGTAATGGTGTCCTGTATGGACTTCCCAGCAAGGCCCTCGACAGACTGCAGTACGTCCAGAATTCAGCTGCCAGGGTGTT
>OMLP01003063.1:2497-19452 GCA_900302685.1 Spondyliosoma cantharus | reverse complement strand
ATTTCTTCAATGTGCTGTTGTGTTGCCACTTGACAGCCCTGTGTCCTTTGTCGCCCTGTTCAGCCTGTCTAGTAGCCTGTGGGATCTCACCCACACACAGCTGCTCCAAGAAATGATGACAGGCCTCAGAGTTGAAATGCCATGCCTGAAATAGTCTGCCTTGTTTATAATTAAACTGAACATGCAGGATGGTGCCTCCTGTGCGTGGATACAAATTTTGCCCAAGCTGGAGCAGGCACACACACTGTGTCCATAATCACACAGAATATAGATACATGGTGTGTCCACACACACACCTACAAGTGCAGGAAGTTAATAAGGGGGCTAATTAGGGGTGCTGATATATAATGAGTATTCACAAAGCACATGGGGTATTTAGGGATAAATGGTATATATGCTTAGCAGGCCTGCAGTGTAATTGCAGGGTGGAAGTATAAGTAGTGAAGGGTGGAGCTGGAGATGAAAATAACTTATTCATTTCAACTCTCAGAACTTCTCCTCTTCATTCACTGTATTATATTTTGTGTTTTTTTCAGGTGTAACTGCGTGAGCTCTGTTTCCCCTCCCAAAAAGCAAAGCCTGAGGCATTTTGTCATATCTCCCTGTGGGACTTGCATCTGAGAGTCAGAATGGATGTGAGAGAAGAGGTGCTGGATATTCTGCAGAAGGTGTGGTCCAAACTGCAGGGTCTCCCTCAAGCCACCCCTCTGGAACTGGGAGCCTTTTCTGTGCTTGTCCTGTTTGTTGGTATGTATCTGCTTGTGATAGGGTGGGACACACACAGACACATCCAGTGATGTTCAAACAACATAAAACTACAGCCCAACTGATATATAAGTTGGCTGAGATTATTCGCCAAAATTGGCCTATCACAATTCAGTCAGTATCTGCGTATATGTTGCCCAATATGCACTTGGAGAGAACCTTTAATTGATGATGCACTGTGTGATCTACTAGGCTACCCTGCTGTTGCGCTGTTGGAGTCGGCTCCTTTTAGTGTTTTAGTTTTGTGTGAAAACTGAGCTTCAACAGGGCATGATGTGGAACAACAATTTGCCTCAGCACTGGATAGTCAACCAAGCGAAGTTGTCAGCCTCTAGAAGGGCTAAAGGGAAGTGGACCCGGTCGACCAGATGAGTCAGAACCCTTGTCACTGTGCAAGATGTGGCAAGCGCGTATCAAGTTGCCAATACACTAAGTACTATGGAACTAGGATAAGTTTTCACAATAGCTGAATTTGGCCATTACTGATAAGAGATTTCGCAGCAGTGTGTCCTCAAAGGCTGCAGCAGTCTGCAGCACATCGGCTGTGATAGCTCTCTCTCCCTCTCACTGTCTGTCCTTACGTTTTTTGCTTCCTTTTAGCGCTCTCCAAAACGAGTACCGCGGCTGCAGAAAAGCAGCTGTGGTCACTGGGACCTTTAAATTTTTAAACATGCCTCAAAATGCTTTTGAAGCGTGTTCCGCCATTTAAAACGATCGGTAGGAGTTTTAGACGCTTTCGGTGCATTTGGCCCTTAAGTTGCCGTGCGGGTAATGTGGGAATCAGTCAGAAGAGGCACTATGGGCATGAGCGAGTTCCCAGAACACTGCCTCACCATCCCCCTCTGAGTCTTTTCACCACATACCAAAATCACAGTCTCTTGTATTTGGATTTTTCATTTCTATCCAATCAGTTAGTTCCTTGCTTTACTTGCAAGACAAGTATCAATTTAAAACCTGCAACAATTGATTCTAGCCTCTTGGAGCAGAACAAGCTATACAACAGCTAAGCAAATTCCTGAGGGAAATGTCTGTCTCTTTAGCTGCTAAGTGTGTCACTATGTTCACTAGCTAGTTGTCTGTCATTAAAATGGGGAAAACAGTGTATAGCCAGCTTATCAGAGCTTTGTGGCTGAAATCAACTACCTGCTGTAGCTGGAAGAGGTTAAAACACTTCACAGAGCTGAGGGGAACTGCGGGATCAGGTGTTCTCTGGTTAGTTAGTTGAACCACTGTTCAGATAAAAGCATAGCTAAATGCAGCTTTATATATGATATAAAACCCTTCCCTCAGCATGTGCTAATCCATCTCCCACCCCCCTCCGCCCCTGTGTCATCTGTCTGCTCCTCCTGTACCTCCTTTCAGCCACGTTTCTCTTCATGATTGTGCTGTCCTGCATCCACTGCTGCTGCTGCGGAAAGCCAAAATACCAGGCCTCCAGAGTGCAGCCTCTACAACCTGTCTGAAGCTTAGACAGAGAACAGACTCCACTAGTAAACCAACATCCATCCTTTGTCTTCATGTGATGTCCTGAATTCAAAACACATGGTCTTTATTTACAGTTAAACGTGTATTTTCTTTTTCAGGGTCTTCGAATCTTGGAGGGAATAATAAAAGGGGGGAATCATCAAGGAAAGGATGGCAACATATTTCCTTGATATTTCCAGTAATGAGATAAAGACTGGATCCACATCCAGACTGCCATGCCAGTGGAATCCATATAAAACAGCAGAGTGGCACACAGCATCAAGATTCATTACACACCATGACAATGAAACACTGTGTGGCAGCCTTTTCCAACAACAAAAAACTCACTGTGGAGGAATATAATTAAAGATACAGTGAGAAAGCTGATTTTGTGTTTGAAGGTCACGGTGACTCCATTATTATCAATGATCGGTTTGTTATCCTGTTGATAGTCTTCAGGAATGTGAAAAAATACATGGAAAATGTACAAACATTCCAACTTGCGTGCAGTGGACTCTTATAGGTCCATGTTTCTGCTGGTGTAAAAAGACAGAGCGCCCTCTGCTGGCTCAGTGTAGACAATTTCTTTCATTTGTTTTCTTTTTTTGTGTGCAAATTGTGCCGATAGAAAATATGAGCTGCTCATTGAAGTTACAAATGTATTCTCTTTATATTTTAACATAGGTTTTTTTTCTTTTGCCTGTTTACAGAGGCAGTGCCATATTTCCTTTGTGGATGTACCTGAAATGTAATAAGTGTTCAATATATAAAAATAAAAAAATATATTGTATATTTTTTTATGGCATATTGATTTTTATTTGATCAAATGTAAATTTCATCTTCTACAAAATGACAAAAGGCTTCTTTCAAATTATATTTAGATTTTCAAGTTTGATAACAAAACCATTTTGATAAAGTGGGCTTCCATTTGCACCAGTAAAACACTGCTCTAATGTTTGCACACCTTATCTCCAGATCTCTCCTTCGCCTCCAGCAGTTAATATTTTGAGTAAACATTAACCAGGAGCCGTTGCCTTTCTGTTGTCCTGCCCATACAGAGCAACAGAAGTGTCACCTGCAAAATAGGAGCCACTGGAGTTACAGGAAGCCTCTTCTGTGGACATACTGAAAGTAAACTGAAATGTTTGGGCTGTAGTCAAATAGCTCCAGGGTTGTAAGTAGATCAGAACAGGAGCTGAAACCATTTGTTCTCACACACTCCAACATAACCACACACTGTTGGGAGTCACTGAGCCGTGAGAGGATAATTCGGACATGGCTGTTGTCAGGTGAGTTTCTGAAGAGGAATGTGTTGCGCGACAATGGATTTTAACATCAGCAGATTCATATGATGTGTACCGATTAAGCATGTTAGCTATTCAAAATGTTTTAGAACTCTTTCATCAGCAGGTGATATGGTTACATGGCTTCTTAAAGCTTTGTTTGTGACAACTAAAGGTGTCCACTAACATGATCTCACCAGTTTAATGATATTCCGCCATTTGAGCTTTCATCTGGTTCATCTCTCCATGCGCAGTGTACCAGAACTGCAAAAACCCACAGGGTCACCGGAGGACTGGGTGGAATGGTTCCTGTATCGGGTGCATCAGGGTCCGTGGGCACTTGGCGGTCTTGTGGTCATAGGACTGTTCATGCTGCTAACTATGTCTCTGGTCCTCTTCGCTCTGTTGTATGGATGCTGCTGCAGCCCACCAGAACAGAAGAAAAAGAAGACTGGGGTGATCTAAGCATGTACAAAGGAGACTGACTCCTACTTATACTGTAAAAGGAATGTTGACACGATGGAGAATTTGTATACATTTAGCTGCCCATCTTAGGGTCATTTTTCTGATGTAATGGATCACTGCAATATATCAAAACTTTTGTAATGTTGGGCTGTTTTCCCTTTCTGTATTCTGTGTGACACCACAACAAACACGTTTATTCCATTTTATTTTCAAATGTGATTCAATCATTGACTTGTAGTGCCTGATATGATTTTTAAACACTCAG
Source organism: Spondyliosoma cantharus (assembly GCA_900302685.1). NCBI lineage: Eukaryota > Metazoa > Chordata > Actinopteri > Spariformes > Sparidae > Spondyliosoma > Spondyliosoma cantharus. The sequence goes on along the minus strand of OMLP01003063.1, from coordinate 15,210 downwards.
CCCCTCTCTGTCAAAAAAGTGTCCAAAGTCTGTGATTATCTTGGATATTTTTTTAAATCTTAAACGGAATAAAGGTACTTTATGAAAAAAACATACAAATCACTGCTGCTGCAGGAAGTTCAAGTGCATGTATAATGTGTTTTAATGTGTAGATATTGCCCGCTTCACATTTAATTGCTGTTGATACAAAGTTTACTAGTACTACTAACTTATATATATAGTTATATATAGTTATACTGCAAATCATCGAATCAGTATCTGTTCAACAGGAAACAGCTTGTGGTTTATGTTTGAAGACAGTTGGACAAAAAAGGCACAGAATTTTAAAAAATATGTTTTCAAAGATATGAAATCTGTTTAATTTGAATGTTTTCATCTCTTTACTCTTTCTGGTGGTGGGGGACAAGGCATTATCTTTTTTATTTGCACAATTGTAGTGTCGTGGGTGTCTAAAGACGTCTAAAATGGAAAGCATGAATACTTAAAGTTTTAAACCTCAGACTGTCGGCCTTAAGCAAATTAGCATAAGGACTACATCGCCCGACGCTACACTGGTACACTGGCGCCTACAATTCTCCTGACGTTATCACTCTGCGACCAGTCGTTTATGCGACGTACACAGCAATGGCGAGCGGTAAAAAGAGTGCTCTGCTCTCCTCTTTGGCAGACTATGGAGACGATTCAGAGCCCGACTCTGAACCCGAACAGGAGGAGCCAGGTATATGATAAATATGATAAAGTTTTTGGTTCTTAGAGGCTAAAAACGCTGACTGTTGCTTTGCGAGTTATAACCTTTGTTTCCATGTGTTGGCTAACGCTAGCTTGTAGCTAACTACGCTAACGTTAAGTTTACAGAAAATGTCCAAGATATTCAAGAAAACCGCAAAACATACAAAGTGCAAGCATATAAAATGATTCCAGCAGTGTCTTCTGGGTTGTGTTTCGGCCCTTTTGGTGTAATAACATTAGCTATAGAAACGTTAAAAGTCTCAACAGCAGAGGTCTTTTTGTTTTGCTGTAAAATGTGTCGTTTCACTTTCGCCAATACGTCAATGTAACGATACATTTAGGTCTTTTATTTTAAAACAGGAGTGCTTTGAGCAGTGTGTCTGTATGCTCAGAAAAATGAGATTCCTCTATGCGTGTGTATCTCTGTGGTTTCTTCCTGTAGCCCTGTTTCACTGTCAGTGGGACTGACATGCATTAAAGCTGATGCTGAACAGACACGTTGAGTCCCTCACCTTCAGTGTTGCTTGCTAGTGATCCCATTTGCCTCTCCTAGTTATCTGACAGCTGTGTGGTGTCCCTGTGGTCCTCCATCTGTTCTTGTCTGTCATTAGGGCGTGGAGGAGGTCTGGTCTATGGCTATGGTGATGATGACTTGACCCGCATTGAGGATCCAGATGACAAAGTGTCTGGAGATGAAGACAGCGGGGAAAGCATCTCGGTCAGTATTTGAGTTCTCAAGTTTTGAAAACGTGTTTCTCACCAATGCTGTTGTGATTGTTGTGACAGCAGCTGCATCTTATTTGTGAAAACAGCATCAGTACATGTTGTTCTGATACAGGATGACCGGGATTAGTGCTAGTACTGCAAAGTCTTTTGAAATTAAACTAAGTATTTTCTTGCTCAGCATAGTCTTAATAGTAATTGGGGGTATACAGATTTTTGGCCCGGCAGCATCAACATCTGAATATGCAAATAACTTGTACATTAAGTTATCAAATAAATATAGTCCAGTGGAAGTATTAAGTTGCAGAAAATGGTAATACTAGACTAAAGTACCTCAAAAATGTACTTAAGGACAGTAAATTGGAGTTAGTTACATTCCACTGGTTAATTTCAACTTTGACACTAAGATTTTTATTTTTCACTGCAAATGTGTATCAGTTCCAATAAATTGCTATCAGTCTCATTATCATTCCTGAAAAACATATTGGTCAACGCCTAATCGTAATCCCCTGCTATTACATTTAACCAGGGGTACTACATTATATAAGCTTTACTTTTGTTTCAACATTGACGTTAATTTACTAATGCTCATAGAACCAACAAATAATTGCTGAGTAGAATAGATAATTAAAACAATGGTAGGTTGCATATTTTTGCCCAACTACCAAAACTCCTAACACAGCATATATAACTTTTCATAATGCTGGCACAGTATAATACATTGTTATAACTTATCATAACATTTTGTACACATTGTATTTATTGGTCTAGATCATGTCATTTACATGTATGAAGAAGCAAAATATATATTATATAATAATAGTATAGTACTATATATTGAATCGGATACAGCAATTAATTAATTAATTAATTACCTCCTCAAAACCCATACAACTGAGTTAATGCATCTCTGACACAGTGTCAACAACAATGCAATAAGGATGCACTGATTATGAGGGTCTAACATCATCATGCTAACATGCAGAGTGATAATGCTAACAGGGTCAACACAGATTAAGATCACCATTTAGCTGATGCTCATGGGTTTTTTTTTTTTGTTTGTTTTTGATTATTTTATTTTTGTGCTAGAGAAACAAGGAAATGTTTGATATAATTTACCAATTCAATTTTCATCAAGGTGAATAAGGCCCTGTGCCAATTTTAAGCTGTCATATTGGTGAATCCCCACAATGAAACATTATAATTGTCACACTTATTATAACACAATATTATCTGGTAACATTACAGTAAACTGGGGTTTTAAGTTTTCTGATGACTTGGTATAGACTTTTACAGAGATGTACAAAACACCATGTAAAGTGTCGGACAGTAATACTATTTAATGGGCCACATAACCAGGAAGTAACAGTGGAAGCCAGAAAACTTTTGTGGGTGTTTACGCTAGGCAAGCAGTTCTCATTGGTTTGAATGGGCACCATCTTTTCATATGGTATCTAGTTCCTCCATATAAATATAATGTTTTTTATTCAGCCTACTAAATGCCTACATCTGTCAAATGCCCTATGTACAGATTAAAATACAGGTTTTCTGTTAGAAAAACTTGGAAGTCTCAACTCCAAGCCAAGATGACCCAGATGACATCATTAGGATTATTTCTTCAGGCTTAAGAAACCTCCCAAAATAAAATCTTGAGAAGAAATTCTCAACCAGTTTTACAGACTTAGTTTAAATGCTCATGACGAGTAAGCTGACCTTCACCTACCTGTTAGACTGATGGATTGCCCCTTTTAAGTTACTTTTGAACAGTTCAAATAGGTACTTGAAACTTGTTTCTCAAACACTTTGGAATGTTCCTTAAATACAGACTCGGTACTAGAACTAGTGTAAACCATCTAAAGGGTTGAACAGTTTTGCAGTCCTTCGCTGGGTCTGTATTGCTGCTTGTTCCCCTTTCCTGGTCTAACCTCTTTCTGATCCTTACAGTGTTAACCTTCTGCATTTTTGTTTTTATAGGAAATGGAGGAATCTGACGAGGAGCGGGACGCAGATGATGTTGAGGTATTTCAACACCTGGCGTGGGATGGATTGGATTTGGATAAGGGTCAAGCCTGTTTAATTTATTCCCATTTGTATTGTTACCAACTGCAAGGAACGGCACTTTTAAAGCTGCCACCAAATGCTACGAAGAAGCATGTTCACTAGATGGCGCTGTGGGATTATGTTTTTCAGATGATTGCTCAAATAACAAACAAAGCACTCAATGTAGGTGAGATCAGGTCAGTGGCTTGTACTTGTGTATGTATGCCCCACGCTGCTTCACTAATGAATTTTAATGTTGGGCGAAGAGCTCAACCAAACGTGTGTGTGTGCACGTGTCAAAGCTATGTGCACTGGACAGCATGCCAGCTTCGTGCTGTGCTGTTTGGTCCACGTCAATGAGGTGAAAGGGATTCACAAAGCTAACAAACAGAAACAATACAAATCAGAAAATGTGTGCTCCTTCTGAGGCTTTAGTCCAACCTGTCTCTGAGTGAAGTTTTGTCTCCTCAGTATGCTAGGTCCTGAAGCAGAGATAAAAGTGCTGCCACTGCAAAGATTTAATGATATGATGATTGTAGCACTGTGCGTCATAATGTGAATTCCCGCTAATGCACATGTGGAGCACTCCCCCCCATGAAGCAACATTTCCAGGGAAGTCATCGAAACGCTGCTGTTTGTAAGATGATATTCAGTAACGTTGACCAAGTTACCCTCAGGGGTTGACTGACATGCGTCTATGTACTGTAAGCCTGGAGTAGCAGAAGACATATGTTTAATCTAATCTAAAAGCCCTATTGAAATACAAGTCGAGTCCACGTACGATTTTATGACTGTGAGACTGTGAAAGCATGTTTATGTTGGATCTCACTTCCTCCTCCTACTTCCTTATTATTCCTCACAGTTATCTTATCTATTGGCTTTGAAGCAGCTGCTGGTTGGTGTTCTGCTACAGTTAAGGCCAACTGGAGATAAGAAGATCACCACACAATACTTGGGCCTAATTTTAACGTTCAACATGAATGTTTTCTTTTTTTCACTAACCCCTATACAAAGTGTTTTATTTATTAGTGGTTATCAAATCACAACAAAGACTACAGTTAATTGTCATTTTTAAGCCTATCTGCTTTGTTGTCAAACTTGCGACCAACACCACCCAACTCGATTCCTGTTCCCAATATAATATATATATAATATTTCCTTGTGCTTCTGTAAACATCTTCACCTGTCACAATTTTTCTGGAGTGCCAGATCAGTACTGCAACTTTCAACAGAGATGAGAAGGAAGCAAAAATGTATTACTTCCATCAACGGCTCCAGAAAACATGTGTTTTAATTTCTTTTTTACCATTTACCTAATCTGGCAAGTGAGTTGTTGGTTTTTACTAGCCCAACACGGCATTTACATTTCCCCAGGCAATCTCTATTGCTGAGCCCTGCTCATGAAATTGTCTGCTGGACTACTTAAAGAGGTGTAACCTCAGGGCTTAAGCTAGCAGACCTTTGTGAAAGTGTTTGTCTTTTCGATGTAGTTGGGCAGCAACTTTGTTTTGATCTAATGAGTGTAAAAGCCTCTGCCTTCCTTGTTGTTTAGTGCTAATTGTTAGCACGTGGTTGGGTTAAACTATGATGGAGAGCCCTGTAAATTTTACACTTGCACAACATCAGCATGTAAGCATTGTCACTCTGTGCATGTTGTCATTATGATGCAAGCATTTAGCTCAAAGCACCCATGGTGCCAAAGTACACCCTTGCAGAGCTGCTGGCATAGCTGTAGAATCCTATATTTGTTTTGGGCTGCAACTAACGATTATTTTCCACGATCGATTAATTCATTTTTTATTTTTACTATTAGTTGATTAATTGTTAAATCTATAAAATGTCAAAAACAAATGTGATCTTGACATTGCTTCTTTTGTCCAATCAGCTGTCTAAAACCCAAAGATTGAATTGCATTTTGTTTTTACTTATAATAATTGGTTTACTGTCAAAATAGACAAATTGTGCTAAGAAAATGACTTGTTGTAAATTTGGATTTGTGCTTCGAGTGGTTACAAGTCGCTGTGGCTCTGGTGTTTATGAAAGACAGAAGATGGTTAGATGATGTGTATGGTATACGCAGAGCCTGAGATGAGAAGAGGTTTGGTGGTACACAAAGATAATTACCTTGATTTTAAGTCTTAGTTATTTTTATAGGATGATCTCAAATCCAGTAAACAGTTGTTTTGTCATCGTCAAAATGTGAGCGAAAGCTTTGAAACGGTTCTCTCGAGTCAACATTTTGATGACATTTGGGCATTTTTTGGTAACGGCTAAATGTTAGCTTCGTGGTTCTACAAATTTGTTGTCACTGTCATAAATCACGAACACATTCAGATAAACATCAGCAGTTTACAGGGAGGCTAGCTGCTCCTCTTAACACCTGTGTTGTTTATGTGATCACCCCAGTGTTTTTGGTTCAGTTAGATTGGATTTGGATTTGATAAAGTCAACTTGAACTAGATTAGACCTAAATGACAATAGTTTTTTCATAAAAATCTTATCATTAAGACTCAGGAGTACAAGCTTCCTGTGAAGTGTGGCCAGATGAGAAAGAAACTTCAGCTGTGGATCAGTGAAATGAAGAGCATTTTATTGGTTCTGTCTCAAACAGCAGGTGCCAGGGGGCTCTGCTGTGCTTCCATGCCTTTCAGTCCACCCCCTCCTCCTCCTCCGCCTTGTGATTTGGCCAACTTGAGGACAATTCTTTGATGTGCCTGTGCAGTTGCTAGGTGACAGCATGATTCATGTGAATAACAGCACTGTTCCTTTGTGCTGAACCTGTGTAATGCCCACAGTCCTGGCACAACAGGCGGCATATTTTAGAAGCTGTACAAGACTCCTCCTTCTGTTGAGCTCCAGCATTCACTGGAAACTGCTAAGATTTACTATTGTGGTTACTATTACTTCTTAGAAACTGGTCAACTTCTTTGCTGTGCTGACTGTAGCATTAGCATCTGTTTGATTTGTAGGTTTAGGGGACCAATGGAATGAAATGTATTTTTCCACCTACACATCGGCACTGCCAGTTATATGCAATACACTGCTTTTAACTCCATCCAAGCTGGTGCTGTAAGAAATTCCCTACATCAGGGGTTGATAATTAGATTCTCCTGTTCAAAGGAGACCTAAATATCCCATGTGTCTCTCTCTCTCTTTCTTTCTTCTCCCCCTCTCTTCCCTTTTCTTCTTGTTTTTGCAGATCTCAGAAGCTGAAAAGAAGGACCCCAATGAGCTAGTTGGTGAGTTCACATAGTTCTATGTTCACACATAATGTTTCATCAGAAAGGAAAAAGCCTGGCACCTCTCAAACCAACAATTAATTTATGATCCTGACGAGCTTGATCTCGACTGTTGTCCAAAAGCTATTCAGAACCATATTTGTGAGCCAACCTGTTGCACCGGGTAAGATGTTCCTTAATTAATATGAAAAGGGCCACTGTAGTCTATTTTGCATTAATCCCAAGCACAGCAAATACAGGGTATCTGCAGGTTTTATAAAAAGGCCATGAAATATATTAAAGTTAAGAAAAGTGTAGCATTACACACCAATTAACTGTCAAGGTATTCATGCAACAGTGGATTCTGCTGCAGGAGGCTGCTCAGTCCTTCAGTCCATACCTTCAGACGAGTAGAAAACACTTCTGCTAGCTACAACAGCTGGGAAGTGTCAGTTTTGGCAAGAACATGAATACATTTAAAACTGGCGCCGGTAACATAGTATGTTAGTATTGGGAAAGTTTCACTTTCTCTGCCATTCTTGTGCCACTAACTCACTAATGGCTTTATCAATAGACCATACACAATACATCAATACATTTGCAGGTCAATTTGAAGGATTGAATGGGCTTAATAAAGGTCTGTGACGGCCACAGATACTAGATTTCGTTTTATTATTATTGTTGTTGTTATTGTTATTGTTATTATTTTATTTGTATTTATTTATTTATGTATTTATCTATTGATCAGAGCATTAACTTTAATGGTTGCTGTCTGGATGTTAACAGATGTTCTATAAATACAATAAAACATGCTTCTATTGTAGAAAACATTTAAAATAATTAACACCTGCTTGATCAAGAAAGACGGGCTGTTTAAGTAAATTATTGAACATATAATTTTAGAAGCAACCTGCAGGCACGGGGCGAAGTACTACAATGTAGATGAGGCAGAGATTTTGTCTTAATTACTTTTACTTTTTATTGTGCTTCTTGGGCGTTGCTGCGGTAAATGTGTAACTCACTGACTAGACTCAAGTGAGTTATAAAGGCCTCTTTGTCCACAGTGTGACTGATGGGTTGTGAGGGTTTAACTCAGGGAGCTGGGAGTGAGTGATGACTGACCAGCACAGGTGTGTAAGTGTGCATCAGACAGGATGTGAGTGATACAGGTGGGTGCAGATGATGACTCAGATTATGCAGTGCATCACTCCATAATCATCCGAATGAAAAAAAAAAAATAATAATAAAACACCTGCAACTGATAGATTGAATGATGTGTTGCAATGTGATGATTAGGTAAATTATTTAATTTTGGTAGGAATGTCTGAATGAATCCAAGTGGGAGATTTTAAATCTTACTACTTCTCATAACATGTTTGCTTCCTCCATCATCTCCACTTCCACTGTTTGGTTTGTTGTAGCCGCAAAAAGAAGTCAGAAAAAGTAAAAGCGCGAGAGCATTTTCCAATTGTTCAGCACAGCCGGCGTCACCATCAGTGTGCTGTATTGGCAGAGTGAGTCATAGCTTGGGCCTGGACATTTGACATTACTGCAGTGGAGCTCGGCTTCTCTGTCTTGTCTGTCAGTAAATGTCACAGTGCGTCTGGCAGAAGGCCTCCATCAGCAGGCTGAAGACGGCTCTTTGTCTGTTCACTGAAGGGACACACATTGTCTGTCAGCCCAAAAAAGACCCTCGGGGCACAGATTGTGACTTTCTGTCTGTTTTTCGGGAGAACAGATGCTAATTTTGATGCCGAATATAATCTTCTCTCTGTCTGTTCACTACTGTCTCCATCTCCTTTGTGACAGTGCTCCTGTTACATGAGAATATCCTCTCACACTCTTCGCACAATAATGAATTATAAACAGGGATATGTATTACACAGGCTTTCATTTATACACACTTCCAGAGTTTATCCAACATGGCTACAAAATAATCAACTAAATCTCCTGTTGTCTAGAGAGGATTTGGAGGCTTCCACAATACTAACCAGCTGTTGCAATCCGTAATTGCCTGTGACTTGTGTGTGCGTCTGTGAGAGTTAAGTGGAATACCAAGTTCCTGTGACTCATCCGACTTGCCTTGTCAGGTTTTTTTTTTATTGTCAGAGGCTACAGCATTTTGAAATAGGTGGTGTGCAAACTACATGCTGACAAAAAGTGTGTGTGAGCCTACATACATGCATGGTAATTTATGGTCTAGCCAACAAAGGCAACGCCCTGCTCAGCCCTTCACGTGGTGGGGGAGGCAAACCAGAGTTATATCAGCGTTGGAGGGGGAGGTGCTGCTCCTGCTTTGAACTCAGCGGAAAGTGGCAGGTTGGTGTCCACATGTGTGGATCTGTTGACCCACATGATCAACAGACCAAGGTAAACAGCAAAGATGGTCAAGGGAGGGACTGCTGGAAAGAGTGTCAGTCAACATTTTCAGAATTAAAAAGATATTGGGGAAATCAGATACACGTGTGTCAGTTAGAGCTTATTTTCATTTCCATGGATCTGCTGATTATTTCACGATTAATTCTTTAGTCTATAAAATTGAAAAGGTTGTGATAAATGCTTATTGCAGTTTCCCAGAGCCCATCGTGAACTAGTGTAAGCTCCAGCGTTAGTCAGTCATAATACAAGAGGACATGCAGTTTACTGATAACCAAAACAACATGTTTTCCTTAATGGACTTACCTGAATGTTTGCTATTAAGTCCTTTTTTTTATTATTTCAAATTAAGCCAAATTTCTCAGATATTTCAGAAGCACAGGCAGCCACAAAACTCTTTCCCAAATAAAATCTAATCTATAACATAAACAAGATTACAAGTTTGTGCAGACATTTGATGACAGCATTCAGTGATTGACAGTTTTCAATACTTGCTGCTACAGCCACATTTCAGTCAATAACAAAAAGAGTATTAAGCAGATTTTGTTTATTTCAAATAAAAAATAAAATACTAATTTGATAAAGTTCTCAGTTTTTGATGTCAGTGTCTGCTTGAAAAATAAATCACTGGTCAGGCTAGGATATTGAATTTTTGACACTCAAGCCAAGTTGGGGTTTATTGAAAAAAAATGATTCTCTGAAATGTTGGAAATTGTAAACTCAAGTGAAAGTGGATAATGTAGTTCAAGAACAAAACAAAATGCTGACACTCGACAGCGAGTTACGTGACTGTGGAATTTCCCTCTGATGTTTTTTAAAGATGAAGTGTTCAGCAAAGCTCAGCTAAAAGACACAAAATGATCCTCTCCCGTCCAGTCAGGTTTCTACTTGTCGACATGCTGCGGACAAGCTCCTGCATTTGCACATACGCACAGCACGCAGCGCTCACTCAGAGCGCGATTGATGGCTCTGAGCTGTAAAGGCTGTGTGTCTGACTGGGATAAGAGTGACACTGAAGGAATGCCTGGCCTGCAGTCAGAGAAAGCAGAGAGAGACAAGTCGAGCATGGAGAGCAAAACAAGGGACGGTTCCAGAGGGAGGGGAGAGGAGCCTCCCTTCTCCTTACAAGCCCCAACAACAGCCACTCCCTGCTCGGGATGTGCACTCCTCATACCACACCGCCCCGTAAAAGCACTGGCACATGCGTAGGACTGTGATGAACAACAGGATGCTCAGGAATTCAACAGCAATGGTTTCTTATCACACTGCAAGCCTTTGTTCCGTTTAAGGAGGTCGTTCTCCAGTGCATATCCACGTCCCATCGTCCTTGTAACTTGTCCTCTGTTCATTAGGGCCGCGACTGACAATTATTTTCACGATCGAACAGTCTTCCAATTATTTATGACAACTGTATTAATTGTTGAGTCTATAAAAGGTAAAAGGTATATTCAAATAACTAACCCATTATCCCAGTCTTTATATTGATTTTTGTGTCCAACCAGCAGTGGAAAAACCCAGTCTTCAGTTGCTGTTATAAATAAAAGAAAAGCAACAGATACTTACATTTAAGACGCTGGAACCGGCAAATGTTTGACATTTTAGCTCGAAAAATGACAAATAATCAGTTATCAAAATAGTTAGCAATTAACTTGGTTTCTCTCAAATGAACAGTTTCAGCTCTCGAGCTTGACTTTGTCTGTCTAGCAAATGTTTCTTTTAGTTGAGCCTTATTCGGCATGTTAAGACCTGCAAGACAGAGCGGAGGGCAAACATACAAGGGCTCATGTGTGAATTTCTGTCTCCTTGCCAGCTCTATTCTCAGAGAAAGTGAGGAACATGTCACCTGATGAGATAAGGATCCCCCCTGAGCCCCCTGGACGCTGCTCGAGCCAACTACAGGTAGACACACCTCCAGTGATATGCTGTGTGATCAGTGTACTACACTTTCATTGCAAAGCTTTTCCTTGTCGCACACTACTTATGTCAACACAATATATGCTGCTGTTGTCTTGTGCAAGCAGTTTTTTCACCACTGAAGCCACAGTTATGTCTGCTAATCAGACCAGAGAAAAAGGGTGTATGGGTAATAACTGGAGTTGTGGGTTTTCTGTGAGCTTAACCGAAAGTCCTGGTGTCTTGGGTTGTGTGTTGTGGCACGTCTTAAGGCTTGTTTCATTTGCCGGATAAACGTTTTCCAAGTAGTAAAGTCATCCTGCTAAAAGATGAAGACTTGTCATTGGCTCCTAGAGGAAAATGCTGGTTTTATAAGCAGACACGCAGACGCACACAGCCCTCGTGTTTACAAGGGTTAGAGTCTAGAGTTCGAGATGGAAGAGTTAAAGTTTGGAGAGCTAAAATGTTTCTCATCCAGAGAGTTTTCGTCTGGATGCATCCTAAATAACCTGTTTTCCATGCCAGAAGATTCAGTGGGAAGTTTCCCTCCTTCCCTCTGGGGTTAGAAATAAATTCTGGTGGCTACATAAATTCTCCCCCCTGTAATTAAACCAACACACAGTGTCATCTTCTATCAATTTACTATCGCCAGCGCTGCTCTCTTTCGGTGTTGCTGCTGTAAATTTCTTTTGTGTGCAACTGCGTAAGTTTTTCTCTCAGAGGAGCTGAGGCAGGTCAGGACACAGGCCTGACTTGGTAAGTGAACAGCTCAGCAGTAATACCCGCTGGGCTGACACTCCCTCACCTATCAGATGAACAACTAATGATTCACCTTGACTAGAACACACTGGATATCCCTGCCTTGAGGTCATGGAGGAGCAGAAACAGACTCAATCTTAGAAAATGCGCATTGAAAAGGTTCCCTACAGGTAAATCATTTCACCTGGAATGTTTCCAAATTCTGAACAATTTCCAGAGCACATTTTGCAATCATGTTCATGAGATTAGAACATGAGTTCTAGCTCATGCCTTAAAGTCTCAAATGGCGGTTTTGTTTCAGAAATCATCCATGTTTATATGTTATATATTCCTGTGCGACTCTTGTCCAAGAAAATGATGAAGCAGCTTGACATTATAACAGCATAGACCTCCTAGGATGGATGGACGGGTGGGTGATTGGGTCAGCAGAGGACAAGAGAGCCCTCTGTTCACTTCCTGTTTACAGTCAACATTTGTTTCAGAGCTGAAACAAACACCTGTAATCAGCTTATCTAATCATGCCCACCAGAGACAGATTTTAACAAAGAATGGTCACAGTTGAAACAGCAGAGGCCAAGATATTCTGACTTTCAGTCCTTACTTTGGCTCAAGCTTAAATAACACTGTATTCTATATTTCCCACAATGCAACACTTATCTTTAAACCCTTACTGCTTGGAAAAAAACACCTACACCTGCCAAAGTTTGTAAAACGGTCTTTCTGTTATAAATGTATATTCTACAAGCCCGAGTTGAGATAACCCTGATGTCGTTCTCATAATGAGGGTTATGGCGAGGACAGTATCAGGCAGATTTTCTCAGGCTTCATTAAGCTCCTTTGTTGGAGTAAGTAAAGGATCAAAACTAGCAATTTTCTTTTTTCTGTAATTCAAATTTTTATTGGAATTTTTCAAGTCTCAAGACAAAATACCCAACACGAACAAGACACCAAAACAAAAAGAGATTGATGGCACAT